>PVKC010000465.1:0-67416 GCA_004027635.1 Crocidura indochinensis | reverse complement strand
GAGCAAAGAAAAATCAAATGTATATATGTGTGGTGCATAAGCGTGTATATGTGTGGTGTATATAATGTGTATGTGTGTTGTGACCGTACCTATGTTGTCTGAACTATATGGAATACTGGAATGTTAGAGCCAGGTTGAAAGTTTAGACCTGTACCAGTTGCTTTTGTAGTAGAGAATATCTGCCTTGCTTCATTTGTGATTTTGTAATTATTATTCTTCACAAGTCATTGCTCACCTACCAAAGAAACTGGAGGCTATCTTGAGTGAAGTTAAACATTAATGAGGCCAGCAGAGGAACTATGAAGACATAAGCTATTGGGAATGTTTAGAAACTCAAACCTAAAGAAATTAAAATCCCTGGAGAAGAGGCTACAAAGATCTTGAAAAAGAGGATGCTCAAGGCCTCTTGGTTTTAGACTCTTCTACCCACCCACTCCAAGGAATTATTCAGCTAAGGGAATTTATTGACTCTATCAGATTATTCAAAAAAGGGGGACACTTTAACTTTCACTCTGCAAGGAGCAGTCCCTTTAAATTTAGTGTTTTTAAGAATGGAAATTTGAGTAGCAAAATTTGCAAATTATTGTGATACTTTTTTAAGACAATATTGTTAATTAATCTGCTTGTTTCGATGGGATATATGCTCTTTCAAAGGTAATTTTATTTCATATTAGTTTTGTCATCAGGTATCAAATTTAATTTAATCTTAAGAAAATTTTACTTGCAAGGGCAAAATCTTGACTGGTTCATGATAAACTTAGTGTTTTAAACCTCCTAACATCAAAGTTCTATTGGCAAGATTCTTAAAGATGAGACTGTTCTAGCTAATTTAAAACATGACGTAAACTTTTCTGGTCAAATGCAAAGATATTTGATTGTGAGTATGCAAAAGCCATTGGTGTTCATGGAACTGATTTAATGTCTTTACTCAAGGAATTCTTAAAAGTATTAGAAATCTTTAATAAGTATTAAGATTACAATTTTGCCATACTAGTTGTAGAATTGTCTAACAACTTGTTTCCAATTTTTTTGAGAGATAAAACTCAAGCTCAGTAAGATAAACTGTAGCATGTGGCAATAAGGAGTATAGATGTGTATCTAAGCAGGGGTCCTCAAACTTTTTAAACAGGGGGCCAATTCACTGTCCCTCAGATCATTGGACGCCGGACTATAGTAAAAACAAAAACTATGAACAAATTCCTATGCACAATGCATATATCTTATTTTGAAGTGAAGAAACAAAATGGGAACAAATACAGTATGTGGCCCATGGGCCATAGTTTGCGGATCACTGATCTAAAGCAAGAAAGATAATGGATAGAAATATGTTTACTGGAAACAAAGGGAATTCTGTTAAATTGAAATGAAGTTGTAAAGGAATGTGTAGAAGTTTTGAGAGCTGCACTGCAAAGGAAGAAACTGTATGGTCAATCTAGATTGTTATAAAGATGTCTTGAAATCATATCTGCAGTTTTGTTCAATACTTTTTGGCAAGGTAAAGGATCTTAGATGCTACAAGTTCAGATCACATTTTCTTAGAAAATTAGACACTTAAAAATTATGGAAAATAAAAATCTTCCTTGTAGTTTTTATATTTCTATTTAAACCATATTGATTTTTACAGTACTTCTTTTTCTCTCTGGCCCATGATAAACAAGTAAACTGTATCAATGGTAAGAATAAAGACAGTTTTTCTCATATGTATATAAATATTCTACATATTTAATATTTTATTTCAATATTCTAGTTTGTAAAGAACAAGTAAAATGGGATCTTTCTGAAAAATGATAAATGGATTCCTATCTATTAGCAGAGTAACATAATCTCTGTTGACTAAAATAAAAGTAGGAAAATATACATACTTCAAAACCTCAAGTAGAAACCTATTGACCGCAAATACAAATGCTGCAGGTGGGTCTTAACAGAGCCTGGAACATTTTATTTGATTGACTTAATCTTCAGTTGTTCTGAGACTGGTCTTAAATCTTAACACTCAAAATTGTGTGTTCCAAAGAAAGCTTCTGATGGAATATGGTGCAAGTTTTGTGCCACTAAGGCTTGAATCCAGGCTTTCCCTCCTCCCTTGCAGGGAGCTCTGTTTAAGAATATTACCTGTCAATATCACTTTTATTCCCAGTGTGATGCTCCTGAGACATTCCTAAGCTCCAAAGTTTATGCTTATCTTCTCTCTGACTGTTCTTTTGCTATGTCGCTGGCCCTGCTATCCTGCATGAATCCAACATCCCTTGTCCTACAAAGCATTGTTAGATGGAATAAAGTATCTCTGGTCATCACCCTGGGACCTATTCTTGCCCTGTCATAAACTGTGGATCCTAGGTCGAACACATGGATTAAGGGAGATAATATCGGAAGTTGAGTATCGCTTGTCTACTGGGTCAATATGTTTTCCCTGAAAATTTTCAGTCTGGGCAGATTTCAATGTCTGTCAGTCAGGCCTATTTTCCTTGGCCAGTGCTATTAAACCTGCTTCCCCACAAATCACTGTCCTCTGGCTGAACTCACAAATTCTTAAGAAGATGCCCTAAGAAAGGAGAGCAGAGGGTGTGGGGCCAATGGCATCAATGCTACCTGAGGGCCAAGCTCTGAGATTAGTTCCCATGGCCAGTGCCTCCCAGGCCTTCTCCTTCTGCTCAGCAGCTCTGCTTGACCTGGGCACTCATATTTCCCATCTCCCTTGATTTTTCCAAGCCAGCTTGTTTAGAAATGACTGTAAATTAACCTGTTTCTGTGTGAATATCAGAACCAAATAGTTACGACTCAGCCTTTCTGCTGGGATCCAGCACTCCCAAGGAAACTTTTTTCTTTCTAGGCAGCACGCTGTCATTTAATATTGAAAATCAAAACTCCTGTAGTACTTTCATGGTTTTTCTGCAAGTATTCATGATGAAAATTAAAAATATGGTTTTCAAAATGTTGGCAAACCTGAGTGAATTTTTCAGGCCGAAGATATAGCACAGTTGGTACAGCATTTGTCTTGCATGTAGCAGACCCAGGTTCAATTCCTGGCATCCCATAATCTCCCCCACGTTTGCCACATGATCCCCCAAGCTTTCTAAGTGCAGAGCCTAAAGTAACTCCTGAATGCCACCGGCATGGCCCACAAAAGAAACAAACTAAAAGTGAACTTTTCAAGAGACCAGAAAAATTTTACCAGAACATTATACTGTTATGTATTACAAATAATGAATTCTCCACTTACCAAGTTTGATAGAGTCTTCAGATATGCTTCTATGCTCATCAGTGCCCAAGGCTGCTCAGTGTTCTCTGGGAGGGGTGTGTACAAGAACCATGCACAAAGTAACCCCACAATGAGGAACAAAGGCACCTTTCTGCCCATGATAATTCCTTTCCTCCTTAGCAAAACACCAGATGCACTATGGAAAAGGCAGTAAAGTGAATTTTCACCCAGCTACATTGGCCAGTGCCTTCAAGTTACCTAACTTTTAGATTACAAGACATCTGCCTAGTCTGTCATCTCATTGACTATCATTTCATAAATGATTAGACACAAAAGAACAACTCTACACAGCTAAACTTTCTGGCATAAGTGCCAAATTCATTGGCTTTATTGGACTGATACACAGTCAACAAATAAACATTTGTTTTACAATTACACAGGGCAGAATGCACATGAGGAAATAGACCATAGGTCAGTGATGCATGTTTCAAATACCAAACCTCAAAGTGAAAAAGACATGATGGATAGTGTAGAAGAACTGAAAGCTTTCACAGCCAATGAATGTGGTTGCTCATTTTTATGCCACTTTTACTGCTTTGCACTAATGACAGTCTCCAGTGAATCATGCTAATCTCAAGAGAATGACAGAACGATCATGCAGACACATAATAGTTCCTGAGCACCTGTTGATAATCCATAGTTTAGTGTACTAAAACTCATATTTTATTCTCGACAGTCTTCTATGTGAGACAAAAATTGGCCCAAAGAAGTCCAGAAAATTATTGCAGCTATTCAGATAAGCCTGGTAGCTGACACCCCAGGTTTATTTTCATCTGCAATGTCCACACAGTAGCTTGCCAAAAGTACAGAAAGTGGAGCAGTGGAGTTGGACACATGTCCTGTTTGCTCATCTTTCAGATGTCCCTCTCAAACCTTCTCCTAGTAGAGGACATTGAATAGTGCTGACTTTTGGGCTGAAAGATTCCTGCATCATGGCTAGGCTCATCAGGGAGGTCTCAGGTACAGAAGGCCATTCCTGAAACGGCATGACCCACACTGCTTTACTTCTTTGTGAGCTCAAGGTATTTGTTTTTCACCTAGTTTTGATGGTTTCTATATGTATGTGAAGGTGAAGCAAAATAGTATTTGTTGAGCAGAACTTAATTTAAGATATAAGGACACATAAAGGAAATACATGCTTAAGAGTGCACAGACTTCTCCAAAGCAGAAAAACTAAGTGTGAAATGTGTCCAAGGAAAAACAAGAGCTTGGATAGTCAATGATCCAGTCTCATTATTTTGTAATCTGAGGTCCAGGGAGGAGGATGGCTTTGCCCAGAAGAACATGGAGAAGATAGTGGCTCCTATTCTGCACTCCTAAAGTCTAGGTCCAAGTGACATATTTCTTTTATATATTTGTATTTCATTAATTAAAGTAACCTGGCTAACATGACTGCATATATATATTTAGGTTTACAATTTCACATGTCTTCAAAATTTTTCCACATCACAGCAACTATCAAAGACTAATATTCTAAATACCAAAATAGCAAACAATAGATATACTTGCCTGATGTAATTTTAATGTGCTAAAGCTAAAAACATTTTGCCTTGTAGTAAAATGTACATAACACTTAACATTTGAGTCACTTTTAGTTGTCTGGAGTTCACATGGATTAAATACATTTACAAGCACACGCTTCCCCAAACCAGCACTTAGTCCTGTAGGGTGCAAACAGGGAAGGTTGTCCATGGACAGTTGCATTTGCAATGCTTATTAAGTGTCCCTATAAAATGCCACAAGCTATGGCAGGAGGAGTGGTGGAGTGGTTCAGATTCTGAATGGACCTCTCCAATAATCTTCGATCCAATAGTTTATGACAGGGGTGAGGGCAGAAAGAATGAAAGGGTCTGCTGTGTATTGCTCAACTATGTCCTGGTGGTCTTGAAAGAACTCCATGACCAATGTTCACTTCTCATAAAAAGTACTGAGTCAATTCAGGAAAAGTCTGAGACATATTGTCAATAACTCTTCCAAGTCACACATAAAAAGTGAAGAATGAACCTGAGGCCCAAGAATGGGGTCTGATGGGCCTGAGGAAGGACTGAGGCCTGAAGATTGTGTCTGATGGGTCTGAGAAAGGACTGATATCTGTACAAAAAATAAAGTGAAAAGACAAATTGAGATCTTTCCTGCAGACACAGGGTGTTAGGAAGAACCAGAGGACTGCCCAGAGGACACAAAATATAAGGAAAGAACCAAAGTCTTCCGAGGTAACACATAGTTTAAGGAAGAAATTAAGGTCTATCTGTAGTACATGGGGGAGTAAGGAATTTTTCTGAGGTCCTCAATAGACTAGAGGACGAAATAAACTCAATAGACTAGAAATAGTCCTCAATAGACTAGAGGACTATACTAGAGGATTAGTTTAAGCAATAATGCCAAAGGATATTTTAAAATGGTCAGTTCAAGCCAAATGAATAAGAATGAAACCTCATAAGCAAATTCTTACAATCCATATGAATAGAATAGTAATCTAAAAGGGTGATTTATTTTGTGTGTGTCATAGAGCCTTCATATACTTCTGGCTTTAAAGAAAAAGGACAGCTGACTCATAGTAAAAAGAAACATTAAAAAGGTTCGAATCCCGGTGCCCCATACGGTCCCCTGTGCCTGCCAGGAGCAATTTCTGAGCATGGAGCCAGGAGTAACCCCTGAGCACTGCTGGGTGTGACCCAAACCCCCCCCAAAAAAAGAAACATTAAAAAGGCCTTATCCAAATAGATATCAAACTTATTCTCTGTAGATATTACCACTTGTGAAAGGAGACATTTTCAGATGTGATTAATTTATTGACCATGAATATTTGGTTAAGCCTGAACGCAAAGAGTCTTCTTTCAAGGCAGCAAGTAGAGGAGAAGACCATGTAAAGATGGAGCATGGATATTTAGACTAAGTCAACTGGCTACTGGGAATGTCAAACATCAAGCAGAAGAAAGCCAATTCCATCTAGAGCTTGCAGAGGGAGTAAAATGACTCCCTGCTGCTCTATTTTACCTTTTGGTACTGCTTTAGCTCTTGAAATTCTGAGCCCAGAAGATGTGAGCAATACCTATATAGGGTTTGAGGCCACAGCCTTTATGGCAAGATATTCAAATAGCTACAGGCACCTTACCACATTTCCCCATTATTTTCTCTTCTCTCACTTGCTGCTTTAAGTTCTATAACTATTTAAAAGACAGCTTTTCTAACTTGCCATTAAACAATCTTAGCTCTCAATATTAGACCTTGATTCCATTTAATTTTGAAGTCTCATTTAAGTACACTTATCTCTACATAAATTTGTAATAGACAAAATTATGTATATTTTAAATATACATTATCTGGGTATCTGAATAATAATTGCCATTTATATATAAGCTCTTTAGTTGATTCATCATTTTTTTAGACATTAAAATTATATATGTAAATTTTTTGGTTTGGGATCACACCCAGTGATGCTCAGGAATTACTCTTAGCTCTGAGCTCAGAAATCACTCCTGATTCAGGGGAACATATGGGACACTGGGAATTGAACCCAGGTTCATTGTGGGTTGGCCACGTGCATGGCAAATCGCTTATTACTGCACTAAATCTCCAGCCCCTAAAACTATATTTTTATTAGTAAAACCTACAAGAAAATCAGTGCTCACAGTCCACTATATGATGACCACATATTTTCTTATATGTATCTATATGCACTCTTTTTTTTTAATTTTTATTTTGATCATAATGGCTTACATATCTTTCACAGTAGTATTTTAGGTATGTATCAACATTGAATCAGGGGAATGCCCATCACCAAATTTGTCCTCCCCCCATCTCAGTTCCCCTTCTGCAACCCATATACCCCACCATCACCCCTCAGACTGCTAGAGTAGGTGGTCCCCTCTTTGTCCAGCTCACTAATAGCGATCATAAATCCGTTTGGTCCTGGTACCCTAATCTGTCTCCCCCTCTATTTAAGAAGTGGAGCTAGAAAATCGAGTTATGTGACTTTGTTTGAAGGAAAGAAAAGCAATAGATTGGGGTACAAAATAAGAGAAAAAAAGAAGTCAAATATGTTTGAGAAAGAGTGTAAAAAGGCACTTGAAACACCACCACAATGCAGAAAGAAGTATCACATTAAATATCCAGTGAGCATCATAGCAATAAAGACAAGCACCACACAACAGTCTCGGTTCTGAAATCAACTCATGCCGGAGTGCAAAAAGAAAGAGAAAGATAAGATAAAATAAAATAATATTGGTGATATAAACTTTAACCTGTACACCAAAATAAAGACATCGAAAAGAAATTGATCAATCGATAAATAAATATGTAGAAAAATGATTGTTTTGTGCTTCCCCCCACCCCGCATAAGCACAGTAACTATTGGGGATATTATAAAGGGATTTCCTTGGCCTAGGAGATACAGGGTTTATTCCCCCCTTGAAGTGTACAGTCATGGGATTAACTACAGACTCCTTGCATGATCATTTACCCTCCCCTCTGTGTTTTCGTGGTGTATGGAAGAGTTCTGCTTCATAACGGATAGTAAAATCAGACCTCTGTATCTAGAGATCTTGGTGATTTGCAGCTCAAGGAATGGAGCTTATTATGAAGTCTTTCTTTGTGGTTCTAGCAGATCTGCTTCTTCAGTGTCATTTTAATTCATCTTCTGTAGTTGGTGGTCTTGGTCATTATGTTGCTCCTAGGATGGAGCCTGGGATAAAAGTCTTTAATTATGCTTCCGGAAGATCCGCTCAGTTGCGGTTGTCTCAGTCAGACCTCTGGAATTGGAGCTCTGGTTTGTTGAACAGATCGTAGACCAAAAGCTAGGCTAGAGCTTTTTGTTGCTGTTGTTGTTGTTGTTGTTGGTCCCTGGATGTGTACTGTTCTGTCATGGTTGTAAAATCCAGTCATCTGTATATAGCAATCTTGGCTTTTGCACAGATCAAAAGGGTGACATGTTTTCTGATTTTGTCTTATCATTGGCTGATGAGGAAGGACAACTTGCTCTTAGATCAAGTTGTACCCATTTCCTCATTGTCAGGTTATCAATATAGCACTGGCACATGTTGGTGTCAGAGCAGCTTTATGCATGCCCTGGAGGAGATTGGGCTCCTTGGAGCTGTTGTGGAGAACTCTGTCGTTTCTATGTCTGGGGTCCAGGAGTCAAGGCTGAATGGTCGGTGTCTAGTTCCCTGGAGTCTAAGCTGTTTCCACATGACATACATTCAGGATGGGAGATGTCCCTGTGTTGTAAACAAGTATGAGTTCTTATCCCTAGAAGATAAGAGCTAGTTTTCACATGTAAAATTTCCCCATTGTTTAATATGTCTTTGCAGGAAGAAGTGGTACTACATTATATTGCCGGTGGATTTGGGGGTGGAGGGAGAAGAAAACAGACACATAACAAAAACTAGGAATATATATGCTCACACATATCTAAAAAAAATAGTTTCTTTAAAAAAAAAAAAGATTAGTGGGCCGGGTGGTGGCGCTGGAAGTAAGGTGCCTGCCTTGCCTGTGCTAGCCTAGGATGGACCATGGTTCGATCCCCAGGTTCCCCATATGGTCCCCCAAGCCAGGAGCGACTTCTGAGCGCATAACCAGGAGTAACCCCATGCCAACAGGGGCAATTTCTGAGTATAAAACCAGGAGCACCCTCCGAGTGCAGCCAGGAGTGACCCAAAGAAACAAAAACAAATCAAATAACAAAAACTAAAGCAAAACAACAAAACAAACAAAAAAACGAACAAGGATTAAAAAGAAAAAGAAAAAAGAAAAAAACAAAGAAAAAGGGAGAAACTGATACAGGAGATTACATTTGGGGAGAAACAGGATAAGAGGTAGTGTTATATAGGTCTATATTTATGATCAAAGTACAGGCTTCCCCATTGTCTTTTGAGATTTCCTTGTGAAGTGTGGGGTCCAGGCAGGGAGGTCTTGGGTAGAGTTCTTGTAGTTGGGGTCCTTTGGAGCTAGTTTCATTATCAACCCACAGCCCACATTCGGGAGAAGTGATTAGGAGGGCCACACTGCATGGGTCAGTTGGGGTGTTGGTTGTATTTTCTTTCCGGGAACGAGGTGAGAGTTTGGGTGGGTGTCCCTTCACTTGTGTAGTGGGTACTGGCTTGTTGGGGTAGGAGGTTGGTCTTGATGTCTAATGGATTAAGAACTGAGGGTGGAGAGTTATAGTATTGTGGGGATATCAGGGGTGGGATTGAGGGGTGAAGGGATAGCCGGATTTCTAGGGCAGGGAGAGGGGATAGTGTATGGGAGTGGTTATATAGTGTATAGGTATGGGTTGTTTGTGGTTTAGGTTTGTCCCTTAAGGAGGATATCTATCTCTGTGTGCTCCTGTCCACATATAAACATATAGAATTTAGCTTAGGTGCATATTAATGTAGAGAGGTCAGGAGGTCAAGAGGTGCGCTGAGTACAGAAAGATGGGTAAGTATAGTACTTGTAAGGAAAGGAAACTAATAGTTCAACTTTTGGATATGTATAAGTTTCCTGTCTTGAGTACAGACCATTATGTTAGTGAGGTCTACTATATAGGTGTTTACCCTTTGCAGTATTGTCCACAGCGCCCTATACGTCAGCTTTTCTTTCCTATAGAGGGGGTAACTGTGTGGTTTTTATTTGACATAGATTGAATTGATGATAGTGAGGAGGAGAAGGTGGAGGAAGAGGGAGACAAGATGAGAGAGTAGAAAAAACAAAACAAACCAAAGGTCAAACAACAACAACAAAATTACAAAGTAATGAGAAGGGAGGGTGTAAGAGCAAGTGCATGTTAGTTTGGTTGAACATTTCAATGCTTAGGCCCTGTGGTAAAACTCTGTAGGTCATGGTTGTTGCTTCGGTGATCTGGCTGGTCATGTGCTTCATGTCCTAAAAGAAGGCATAATCTAGGGATAAAGGGTATGTTAAAGAGTTATATCCGGCCATTTTCATGGTTCAAGCAGAGTATGGTGTCTCATGTGACTGAGCACTGAGGTACCACCGTAGGAATTTCAACCTTTGTATCCAGGAACCTCTATGGACAGAAAAACTGAGAGGTTATTTTAAATGCGGTAAGGTTAAGGCATTCAAACATAATGTTTTGAGATGTTTCCGTTGGACTCAGTAATTTTCCATCTTAATCTTTACCTGTAATCCTGTATAAGATCCCTAGTTAAGTTATTATGGGCCTTTGTAGTAAAACAATAATTACATACCAGTTCTCTCTATGCTGCTTTATTTGGTTTGGGGGACTCAGCTTTCTGAGTACTTTGTATATTCTGGTTATCAGCCCTTTATCTGATGTGTTCTTATGCGAACATTTTTTCTCATTCATTACCTGTCTTCTTGTTTTAAGTTGGGTTTCCTTCGCCATGCAGAAGCTTCTTATTTGATGTAATGCCATTTGTTTATGTTTGATGCTAAAATTCTTGCCATTGGTGTTCCATCCTCGAAGACCTTTTTTTAATATATAGGTCTTCGAGGATTCTGCCTATTTTTTCTCAATAAACTTTATAGATTCTGATCTAGTTTCAAGGTCTTTAATCCATTTTGAGTTGACTTTTGTATAAAGAGTGAGGTATGGGTCAATTTTCATTTTTTTAGAGATGGTTTTCCAGTTGTACCAACACCATTTGTTAAAGAGATTTTCTTTGTTCCATTTCAAGTTTCTGGCTCTATTGTCAAATATGAGTTGACTGTATATCTGGGGATTTATGTCTGGAAATTCTGATCTAACCCACTAGTCTGAGGCTCTGTTTTTGTTCCAGTACCATGCTGTTTTGATCACTATGGCTTTATAGTAGCCTTCAGGTTAGGTAAAGAGATGCCACCCAGCTTCTTGTTTTTCAGTATCTGTTTGGCTATCCTGGGTCTTTTGTGGTTCCAAATGCATTTTATGATTGATTGTTCTAAGTCTTGAAAGAATGATGCCTGGATTTGGATGGGAATTGCATTTAATCTATATAGAAGTTTGGGTAGATTAGTCATTTTGATTATATTGACTCTACCTACCCACGAGCATAAAATGTTCTTCCATTTCCTTAGATTCTCTTCAATTTCTTTCTGAAGTGTTTTTGAAATTTCCCTGGTATAAATTCTTTACTTCCCTTGTAGGGATGATTCTTAGGTAATTGATATTTTTATACTATTTTAAATGGAATTATATTTTAATCTCTCTCCTAAGCTTCCTTACTGTATTTTGTGTATTGACTCTGTATCCAGCCACTTGCTGTAATAGCTAATTGTTTCTAGGAGTTTTACTGTGGACTCTTTAGGGTTTTCGATGTATATCATCATATCGTCTCTAAAAGAGATAGTTTGAGTTCCTCTTTCCCAACTTGGATTACTTTGATTTCCTTCTCTTGTCAGATTGCTATTGCAAGGACTTCTAAATGATATTGAGTAGGTGTGGAGAGAGTAGACAGCCTTGCCTAGTTCCTGACCTTAGTAGAAATGCTTCTAGTCTTTTGCCATTATGGATAACGTTGACTGTGGGCTTTTCATAGATAGCTGTAACTATCTTGAGGAAGGTTCCTTCTAACCCTATTTTGCTGAGTGTCTTCAACATGAAAGGGTGTTGGATTTTGTCAAACACCTTCTCTGCATCAATAGATATGATAGTGTGGTTTTTAACTTTCTTGTTGTTGATGTGTTATATGATGTTGATTGATTTGCATATGTTGAACTAACCTTGCATTCCTGGGATAAAACCCACTTGGTCATGGTAGTGTGATCTTTTTGATGAAGTGCTGGATTTGGTTTGCTAAGATTTTGTTGAGTATCTTTGCACCTATGTTCATGAGTGAGATTGGTCTGCAGTTTTCTTTCTTGGTGGTGTCTTTGCCATCTTTGGGAATGAGTGTGATATTAATCTCATAAAAGGAGTTGTGGAGTATTCCTGTTTTTTCGATGGTTTGGAAGAGCCTGTGGAAAAGTGTTAGTAAGTCTTCTTGGAATGTTTGATAGAATTCACCTGTAAATCCATATGAGCCTGGGCTTTTGTTCTTAGGGAGTTTCTTAATTACATCTTCAATTTCCTCTGAAGTGATTGGTCTGTTTAGGCTTTCTAGGTCTTCCTTTTCCAGTCGCGGAAGATGACATATTTCCAGGAATTTGTCTATTTCTACTGTGTTCTCTAGCCTAACTGAGTATAGTTGTTCATAATATGATCTCATGATATGTTGTAATTTTTGGGGTTCCATTGTAATCTCTCCGCTTTCATTTATTATCCGACTGATTTGGGTGCTTTCCCTCTTTTTTGGGGGGGGTGAGTCTAGCCAGTGGTTTTTCTATCTTGTTATTTTTTTGAAAAACCAACTCCTGGTCTCATTGATTTTTTGTATTGTTTTCTTAGTTTTTATGTTGTTTATCTTTGCTCTGGTTTTTACTATTTCTTGACTTCTGGTTGTGGTTGGATTTCTTTGCTGCTGTTCTTCCAATTCCTTGAGATGATCCTTTAAACCACTGATTTTGTCATTTTCCTCTTTCTTGACTTAGGCCTGTATTGCTATGAGTTTTCCCCTAATTACTGCTTTAGTTGTGTCCCACAAGTTTTGACAAGTCATCTCCTCATTATCGTTTGTCTCAAGGAATTTTTTATTTCTTTCTTGAGTTGCTCTTTGATCCAGCTGTTGTTGAGCAGCATGCTGTTTAATCTCCAGGTTTAAGTTTTTCTCCATTGCTTCTAAACTTGCAGTCAATTTTGACCTCTGTTGCATAGTGATCTGATAGGGTGCTTCTAATGATCCTTACATCTGTGGTCTTATATAAGTTAGATTTGAATCCTAAGACATGGTCTATTCTGGAGATGGTTCCATGGGAGCTTGAGAAGAATGTGTATTCTGTTTTCTGGGGGTGAGGGGCCTATATTAGTCTATTAGCCCTATATTTTCTAATTTTTCACTTAGGGCTCTTATTTCTTTGCTATTTTTTTTGTCTGCTGGATCTGTCCAGTGGTGATAGCGGAGTTTTGAGATCTCCTATTACTATCACATTTACCTTCATGTGTTTCTCCAGGTTAGTGAGCAACTGTCTCACATGTTTTGCTGACTTTACATTAGGAGCATAAATATTTATCAGTGTTAGTTCCTCCTCTACATTAGGAGCATAAATATTTATCAGCGTTAGTACCTCTTGATCTAGTGTTCCCCTGATTAGTATTAGTGACCCTCTTTGTCTCTGATCAATTTCTCGAGATTGAGTGGTATTTGTTCTGATATAAGAAAGGCTGTCCCTGCTGTTTTGTGTTCCATTGGCTTGAAAAATTATTTTCCTTCCTTTTATTTTAAGCCTATGCCTGTCCTGTACTTGTAGGTGTCTTTCTTTCAGGCAGCAGAAGTCTGGTTTATTTTTCAAATCCAGTTCTCTACGGTGTTCTTTTAATGGGAGAGTTTAATCTGTTAACATTAAGGGAGATTATTGACAGAGAGGGCTATTGTGCAGTTGTGTGGTGTAGGTTGGCTATTGTTACAATCAGGGTTTGGATTGTGTAGTTCATCTCTGAGTAGGTAATTTAGGATCGGTTTTGTTTGCAGAAATACTGCAAATTCGTTTTTATTTGAGAATGTTTTTAGGCTACCATCCCATATAAATGACAGTTTTGCTGGGTATTGTACCCTAGGCTGGAAATTTCTTCATTCAGTCATTTAAATATTTCATTCCACTGTCTTCTTGCTTGAATTGTTTCAAATGGGAGATCTGGTTTGATTCTTATGTCCCTTCCTTTGTACTTGAGGTTCTTTTTTTCCCTTATTGCTTTAAGGAGTTCGTCTTTCTCTTTTATTTTGACATTTGGATTACTATATGTCTTGTTGTTGGTTTTCTAGGGTCTATTTTATTAGGGACTCTTTTCACTTCCAGTATTTGCACCGAGCCATCTTTCCAATAGGTGAGGAAGTTTTCTGTTATTTCCCTAAGTACTTGTTCTTCCCCTTTCCCTGTTTCCTCCCCTTCTGGTATGCCAACAATTCTTAGATTATTTCTTTTGTCTTTGTTTATTAAGTACTGGACTTTTCCTTTCATTGCCTTGCTTCTTAATTCCTTGCTCGTTTCCTGGTTGTTTTTGGTTCGCAGTTTTACTTCAAGTACTACTATGTGCTTCTCCAACTCTGTGATTCTATTCATCTGGCTTTTTACGGTGTTCGTTAATTTCTTTAACTATTTTTGTATGGGGTCTCTCATATTCTGTATCAGATATTCTTTAATTTGGATCATTTTTTCTCCATGGATTTCTTGTATTCGGTAGCTAGCGATTTTCTCATTTCTTTTAACATGGCTTGCATTTCACTTCTCATAGCTGCTTTTAATTCTTCATCTCTTGGATCTGCGCATTTTGTTGAACTTGGTAACTTAGTTGGGTTCTCTCTGTATCTCCAGCTGTTAGGGTTCTCTTCAATTTACCCTTGTTTTTTGCAGTTATTGGTATGGCTTGGAGAGCACTGCCTTCCGATTCTGGCCTGCTTTTGCTTCCTGAGGTGTGGGGTTGGGTCCTTTCTCTGGGTTGCAGCTATGAGTGGGACTGTTGGGTGGGCTGACTGAGGTTTGGTCTCTAGCATGCCCTCTAATGGGAGCCTGATTAGTGTTCCCCCCTCTTTCTGCCAGTCAGTGCAATACCGCTTCTGGACACAATGGTGAGGAGGCGCTGTTGAGTCTGGCTCCTTTGCCCTCCTACCCTACCTGGATGTCAACATAGCTCCTTCTCCTCCAGGCTTCTGCCTGTGGTTCCTAGCTCATCCCAGCAGGTGGCTCTAGAGACCTCAAAGACACAGTTTGGGGTATGGCGGAGGCAGTGGAAAGTCGCCTGGTTAATGCCTCCAGGGGAAACCTTGCAGACGGGGACATGGGATGGGAACGGAAATTCTCCTCACTTGTGCACCCAGGGAAACCTCTCAGAGGCTGCGGGGGAGGGACAGAGGATCTGGAATTTCCCCTATCTTTTATCTAAAAATTCTTATCTAGACACCTCACATACAAATCCTTTATCCAGGGAACTAGATGAAGAGAAAGCAGATATATCATGAAAGATAAGCTTCATTAGAAACCATTTTAAAGATGAGCATTAGTCACTGGAACACCAACATTCTGGAGTCTTGAGATAAACATAAATCTATCATCTCTGAGGATAATATACATGAAGGTAAGGACATAGATGGTAAGCACATTCTTTAACTGGGAATCATTGATCAACAAAAGTGATGCTCTGCTCTCAGTAAATGCTGGAACCGGGAACTTTGATTAACCCAAAACTGGTTAAGTATAAATAAAACCATTTTTGGTACTTCTCAGAAGAGAAGAGCATGCTCCTGTTCACAAACTGGAACATGTGTCTGGATTTGATTGGCATAAGCTAATTTTTTTTTCATCAAGTCAAAAGTCAATGAGCTTTACTAAAGTATTTAGTCCTAGGTCTTGTCAGAAAAAATATCATATTAATTTTCTTGATGAGAAGATAAAAGAAAAATCAATGCTCTGTGGGGGTAAACTTAAACACTGTTTCTTGATATTATGTTTTATCTGAGAATCATTCAGCCCCTGAAAGAATGAAAAACTCCTCAGAACATTAGAGAAAAAGTAATTTGTAGTGTAAGCTATCTTGAGATTAATCTAAGTAGATTGATATGGCTAATAATTTCTGCATCGTAAGTAATATGAAATGTGTTAAAGTCATTTTACTTTTTTTGTCCCTCAATTCACAATACAGACCAGGCAAAGGGCCTGGGTTGAAGTGTATATGGGGTGCATTTACTGTTCTTCCTCTTTCTACACAGTCAGTGTAAAGAGCACAGTCTGTGGTAAGAATTGGGAGGTCTTATCTTTTCTATTTTTTGATTTTTAATATATATTTATAAAATCCTTCACCAGTGCGACATTCCTATCACCAATATCTCAAGTGTCCTTCCTCCCCACCCCACATTGGCCTGTACTCTAGACAGACTTTCTACTTCCTCATTCAGTCACATACTTTTATGATAGTTCTTAGTGTAATTATTTCTGTGACTGCACTAAATGATCCCTGTGGTGTGCTTCATGTCAGGAGCTAGACCCTCCAGTCCTCCTCTATTTTGTCTCTGAGAATCATTACACAAATGTTTTTCATTTTTCTCAAAACCCATAGATGAGTGAGACCATTCTGTGTTTATCTCTCTCCCTCTGACTTATTTCACTCAGCATAATAGATTCTATATACATCCATGTATAAGAAAATTTCATCACTTCATCTCTTCTGATGACTGCATAATATTCCATTGTGTATATGTACCATAGTTTCTTTAACCATTCATCTATTGAGGGGTATCTAGCCTGTTTCCAGAGTCTGCTTATTGTAAACAATGCTAGGAACACAAAAATCCCTTTCTCACACCAATATTCATTGCAGCATTAAAATCATTTTAACAGTGATGATTTAAGAGATTTGGATGTGAATTACAGAGAAATAAACATATAACATAAAATAAATTCTGACATATAGTGTATAGAATATATAAGAAAGAATTTCTTTTTTTTCTTTTTTTGGTTTTCAGGCCACACCCATTGGATGCTCAGGGGTTACTCCTGGCTAAGCACTCAGAAATTGCTCCCAGCTTGGGGGGACCATATGGGACGCCGGGGGATCAAACCGTGGTCCTTCCTTGGCTAGTGCTTGCAATGCAGACGCCTTACCTCTAGCGCCACCTCGCTGGCCCAAGAAAGAATTTCTTAAATATCTTCACTAAGATCACATGTCTGTTCCCTGACAGCTCCATGGAATCACTATATTCTTGATCTAAATCAAGCCATAAAAAAATCATAGGGGCTAATTTTGGGAGGAGAGAGGGGTCAAATTCAGCCCCTACAGCAACCATACCTGTTGTACCTACCACCCACAGTCACCACTTTGACAATGGCCCTGCATCACCACTTCTTCATGGCTCTCTGCAGAACACACCTAAACAACCAAAACTCTAGGTATTCCAGGATTTGGAAAGCTATTATCAGAACATATTGAAATGAATGTGGGCACCCTAACCCTACCTTCCTATACTTTTGGAAGCCCTGGCAGATGAAAGCAGCCCCCATAAAAGCTACATTATCAGTAATAATGCTTCAAATGTCTGGACCACAATTGCTGGACAACTTCATTTATTTAATACTGTTATCCTTATACTAACAAAACAATTTAGATGCTAATATTTCTCTCAAGCAGGGTTCTCAAGCTCAATTTACCTGGGGGCCGCAGGAGGCAAAGTCAGGGTGATTCTTAAGTACAAAATCAGTAGTAAGCCTTGAACATTGGGGGGTGTGACCCAAACAACTAAAACAAAACAAAACAAAAAAAAGATTCCTCTATAGCAGGATCACAAAATGTTGTACGGAGGGCCACAAACAGCCCTCAGACTGTGAGTTTGAGACCCCTGCAAGCCACTTAATGCTCAGAAACAAATGAAGTAACAGAATGGTAAACTATCAACAAGAACTTAATAAACTTTATGACAATGACTTAATGGCCTCATTAGAAATACAGTTATTTTCACAAATTTTCTAGCCACTATAACTTTTTTCCTCTTCTTTTCTCTCTTCCCTTTTTAAAAATTCACTCCCACTTACCTGAAACAAATGATTAAGATTGTCTAACTAAACTATGCTATGTGATAAATGCTCATTAAAGTACATAAAATTAAAAATTAATCTACACGGGGCCGGGTGGTGGCGCTGGAGATAAGGTGCCTGTGCTAACCTAGCACGGACCATGGTTCAATCCCCCAGTTCCCCATATGGTCCCCCGTGCCTGCCAGGAGCGACTTCTGAGAGAATGGCCAGGAGTAACCCCTGAGTGTCGCCGGGTGTGGCCCAAAAATCAAAAAAAAAAAATTAATCTCCACTAAGAAAACAAATTGCAACTATGTGAGGTGTTGGGAGTTAATCAAATGCACCAGGATGGCCATTTTGTGGTATGTAGGTAGATTAAATTAGCATGCTGCATATCTAAAACTAATATAATATTATAGGTTGTTTTTGTTCACCTACAATGATAATCTACTATTATTTCAATAAAACCAAACATTTTGTTTTGTTTTGGTTTGGTTTTAGTTTTGGGTCATACCTGGTGATGCTCAGGTGTTGCTCCTGGCTATGCTCTCAGAAATCGCTCCTGGAGAACCATATGGGGCTCTTGGGGAGTCATATGGGCCACCATGGGGATTGAACTGTGGTTTGTTCTATTTCAGCCATGTGCAAAGTAAATGCCCTATCACTGCACCACCACTCCAGGCCCTAAACCCACAAATTTTAAAGGCATGTGGAAGGAATTGTTTCCACAGCCACCTTGTCCAGACAATGCAGGCAGTTTTCTGAGTCCCCAAGAAAGTGGGTTCAGGTTCAGCAAAGAAGGAAGACACACTGAGTTGTTGTAGTGGATCATAATTGTGTGTCTGTTTATTGAATGATACAAGAGTGTATTTAAACATAAATTCTATGTGTGAGAGACTATATCTGCTTTCCTGCAAAGGTTAAAAACGTACTTTCTTGTTAGCAACGAACTTTTCAGTACATACTGTTTGATCTATAAGTTCCTTCACAACAAATAATTTGCAGTCCTTTGTATAGGTTACACATTTTCTGAATAGTAAGTTCATTAAAAATCAGAGAGAAGTTGATCCAGAGGCTTCTCTGGTATCTACAGGCAAACTTTAACATCTCAAAGTTGTTTTACTTCTAGGCTGGACCTTGGGTGTCAATTCTAATATAAAGTAAAAGATTAGGGCCAGAGAGATATCACAGCAGTAGGGTACTTGCCTTGCATGCAGCCAATCCAAGATGGATGGTGGCTCGAATCTCGGCGTCCCATATGGTCCCCTGTGCCAGTTAGGAGTGATTTCTGAGTGCAAAGCCAGGAGGAACCACTGAGTGCAGCCAGGTGTGACCGCCTCCCTACCAAAGAAAAAAGATTAGCAAGTTTGCCAGGTGGTCTTACAAATGGCTCCATTCATTTGAGTGGGCAGCATATCTTTTAAAAGACTAATTTTACTTTGAGAATTACAAAGTAAATTTTATGTTCTCTTGATGTTGATTTTGCCAGGTAAAGTGATATTTAATCAAAGCCCTATTTGTATGTACTAATTTTGTCATCTGGAAATAAATGTTCAACTATATAAATACTTAGCACAGCAGCAGGGAGATTCTTATTAGGCCAAATATATGTTTGCAACTATTGTTTGAGACTATTACTACGTTTGAGAAATACCACTCTTACTTTTCAAGGAAGCAACCTCTCTTTGAAGTCTTTTCTTAGCCCAATGGGCCTTTTGATTTTAACTTTTCTTAAATTATGGTGGCAGTAATGTGTGGTGCAGCTGGTTGTACCAAGGGAAAATTGTGATACAGGCAGAAACAACCAGAAAATGCATGAAACTTTCCTACATGCAGGATGAAAGACATACTACCTCAACCCTATAATGTCGTAGGAAATACTGACTAGTTCAACCTTCTTGGAAAACAATATAGACAGTTCTAGAAGATATAGGAATTAAACTTCCATATATCACAGGCATTTAACTCCTAAGGGCCAAAACCCCCCCACAGAACATAGAAGTCCTCAGTACTTCTATCTTCATGGCACCACTTTTCATATTAAACAAAATCTGGGAACATTCCAAATGCCCAAGAACTGAACAATTTATAAAGAAAATATAGTGTATCGACTCATGGAACACTGTGTATCCATCAGAAAAGACATTATAAAATTTGCTAATACCTGGATGGCCAAGAAGAGTATTATAAGTAAAATGAGTCAGAGGAAGAGAGTAGGCATAGAATGATCACACTTATTTTAGGAATATTTGAAGAAACATTATAGGAGAATAATAACCAAAGATAATATGAATAAAGGGCAGGAGAACCTGTTCTTGATAGGAAGCTTGCCACAGTAGGGGAGGGAATCAAACTCAGGAAAGGGACCACTATGATAATTGTAAGAAAAAGTTATCACTCTGATAATTTAATTCAATCCAACATAACAGTTTGTACTCTCTGGTTTTTCTGAGAATTGCATCATTTTAGAGTTGTGTTTCTCCTTAGAAGGTCAACAGTTATCACAACTTCATAAATGTTTTAGATATATGAACTAATCATATGAAGAGCTTTCCTTATGTAAAAATATAAATGAAAATTTCAATGTGCATGCAAACATTGTAGGTGTAGCTTTCTGTTTTTCATAGTTGTTGGACAACTTTCTGAATTTCTGCACTTGCAAAACCAGATTTAGATAAAAATCAAAATAACATCTCTCTGAGTGGGAGCAAGCAGTTAGAATATTTTCAGAGGGGCAGTATCCTATTGGCATTTCCACTCAATTAAAAAACATATAAAATAACACCTTTCAGAGACCTCGAGAAATCACTAATTAGAACAATCTTCACACTTCATTCTTACAATAAAACTTCATTGTTTTTATAAAAGAATGGGAGAGAATAGGGAAAGGGGAAGAACAAGTGGTCAGGAAAATAATTTTTGAAAACTTTCCCAGCTTCTGTAAAGAGGCTTCAGGAGGTGAAAAGAGTCCCACTAAAATAAACCCTAATAAACCAACACCAGGACATATAGTAATACAAGTGGCAAAAAAAAATAAAGAGAAAGATGAACTACTTAAAGCAATAAGGGATAAAAAGACCTCAAATAGAAAGGAAGGAACATAAGAATCAAATCAAATCTCCCATTTGTAACAATTCAAGCAAGAAGACAGTGGAATGATATATTTAAGTGACTAAATGAAAGGAACTTCCAAATTATCATCCAATACCCAGCAAAACTCTCATTCATATGGGAAGGAAGACTAAAAACATTCTCAGACAAAAACGAACTCACATTATTTGCACAAACAAAACCGATTCTAAATGACCTACTGAGAGTCGAATTACACAATCCAAACCCCAGATTGTAACAAAAACCACCCTACACAACACAATCGCAAAATGGCCCTCTCTGTCAATAATCTAACTAAATGTTAATGGACTAAACTCTCCCATTAAAGACACATAATAGAGAACTGGATTAGAAAACATAAACCGGATTTCTGCTCCTGCAAGAAACACAACTACAAGTACAGCATAGCATATGCACAGGCTTACAATAAAAGGATAGAAACCAATTATTCAGGCCAATGGAAAACAAAAAAGAGCAGGGACAGCCATTCTTATATCAAACCAAATTGCATTCAACCTCAAGAAAGTGATCAGAGACAAAGAGGTCACTACCTCTTTGTCAGGAGAACACTAGATCAAGAAATATTATCCCTGGTTAATATTTATGCACCAAATGCAGAGCCAACAAAATATGTAAGACATTTGCTCACAAACCTGGAGAAGCACATGAAAGGAAATGTAATAGTAATAGGAGATCTCAGTACTCCACTATCACTACTGACAGATCTACCAGACAGAAAAGTAGTAAAGAAATAAGAGCCCTAAATGAAAAATTAGAAGATCTAAGACTAATAGACTTATATAGGTCTCTACACCCCCCAGAAAGCAGAACACACATTCTTTACAAGCCCACATGGAACCTTTTCCAGAATAGACCATGCCTTAGGATATGAATCTAACTTAAATAAAGTCACAAATATAAGAATTATTAGAAGCACCCTATCAGATCACTATGCAACAGAGATCAAGATTGACTGTAAGAAGAAGCAATGGAGAAAATTCAACCCCTGGAGATTAAACAACATGCTGCTCAACAATAACTGGTTCAAAGAGGAATTCAATGAAGAAATAAAAGGATTCCTTGAGACAAACGATAATGGAGAGACAACTTGTTAAAATTTGTGGGACACAGCAAAAGCAGTAATTAGAGAATCTCATAGCGATTCAGGTCTATGTCAGGAAAGAGGAAAATGACAAAATAAACAGTTTAAAAGGTCACTTTAAGGAGCTAGAAAAATAGCAGCAAAGAAATCTGACAACAACTAAAAGACGAGAAATAATAAAAACCAGAGCAGAAATAAGCAGCAATAAAACTAAGAAAACAATATATAAAATCAATGAGACCACAAGTTGGTTTCTCAAAAACAAAAATAAATAAATAAAAAACCCAAAAAGCAAAAAACAAACAAACAAACAAAAAAAACAAGATAGACAAAACACTGGCAAGACTCACCAAAAAAGAGGGAAAACACCCAAATTAGTAGGATCACAAATTAAAGGGGAGAGATTACAACAGAATCCCGAGAAATACAACATGTCATGATGTCTTATTATGAACATCTATAATCAGTTAGGCTAGAGAATCAAGTAGAAATAGATTCCTGGAAAAAGACCATCTTCCGACACTGGAAATGGAGGATGTAGAAAGCAGTCAATTATAACATTTATCAAAATTTATCTGGAACCACAAAAGACCCAGGATAGCCAAATACATACTAAAAAACAAACAAACAAACAAACAAAAAGAAGCTGGGTGGCATTTCTTTACCTAACCTGAATCTTTACTATAAAGCCATAAAAGCATGGTACTGGAACAAAGACAGAGCCTCAGACCAGTGGGTTAGAACAGAATTTCCAGAGATAAACCCCAGGATATACAGTCAAATAATATTTGACAAAAGAGCCAAGAACTTGAAATGGAACAAAGAAAGTCTTTCAACAAATGGTGTTGGTACAACTGGAAAACCACCTGTAAGAGACTGAATATTGACCCATACCTCACTCCTTATACAAAAGTCAACTCAAAATAGATTAAAGACCTTGAAATCAGACCCGAATCTATAAAGTTTATTGAGGAAAAAATAGGCAGAACACATGAAGACTTTTTTATATCAAAAATCTTTTTATATCAAAAACATCTTCGAGGATGGAGCACCAATGGCAAGAACGTTAGCATCAAACCTAAAGTAATGGGACTACATCAAACTAAAATTTTTCTTCATGCAAAAGAAACCCTACATAATGCTACAAGACAGTTAACAAAAAGGGAAAAATCTTTGCACTCAACACGTCAGATAAAGGGCTTATATCTAGAATATAAAAAACACTCAGTAAGCTGAGCCCCCCAAAATCTAATAAAGCCATAGAAAAATGGGGAGAAGAAATGAATAGACACTTCTCTGAGGAAGACCAAAACTATAGCTAACAGACACATAAAAACATGCTCACCTTCAGTCATCATTAGGGAAATCCAAATCAAGACTACAATGAGTTACCACCTTACACCAGTGAGGATGACTCACATCAAAAATAATGGGAGCAATCTCTGTTGGCAGGGATGTGGTATGAAAAGAACTCTCATTCACTGCTGGTGTGAATGCACCCTAGTCCAACTCGTATGGAAAACAGTCTGAAGAGTGCTCAGTATTCTCAGCATTGAGCTGTCACATTGCAGCAATTGCTCTCCTGGATATCTAATACCAAGTCTGAAGGACATTCATCCCAAAATATGTGTGCCCCACTATTTATCGCAGCACTCAGTATAATAGCCAAGATTTGGACGCAACCTCAATGTTCAACAACGAATGGATCATGAAGATGTGGTATTTATACACATGGAATACTACATAACAGTTAGAAATGATACAATCATAGACTTTGCAGCAACATGGATGGATCTACAAAATATTATGTTAAATGAAGTAAGCTGAAGAAGAAAGATAAACACAGAATGATAGCACTGTTCTGAAGTACCTAGAATATACACCATATATACCGGTAATAGTCCATAAACAAATAACAGGTTTTAACAGGGTAGGAACTCCAATCACTGTAATTGTCAACATTTACTGGGGAGTAGAGTCCAAAATAAGTGGAATAATAATAATAATGATAAAAATGAACAACACAAAGCCTCAACTACACACATACCATAAAGAAACCAGCAACAGCAGAAAAAACAGCATAGATAGGACAGATATGTAATCAGCCTTTTACTGCAAAGGCCCATAATAATGTTTAGAGAACTTATACAGGATGACAGGTAATGAATACGACGGGAAGTCACTGACTCCAACGAAAGTATTTCATAGCAATATGTTTTAATGCCTTAATCTTACTATATTTAAAATAACCTCTCAGCTTTTCTGTCCACAGGGGTTCTTGGATACAAAGGGTGGACACCTAAGGTGGCACCTCAGTGCTCAGTCACACTAGATACCATACTCAACTTGCATTATGAAAATGTCTTGATAAAAGCACTTTAACATACTCTTTATCTCTAGGTTATGTCCTCTATTAAGACCTGAAGCATGTGATCAACCAGACAACTGAAGTAGCAACTGTGACCCAAAGACTTATACTACAGGACCTACTCATCAAACACATTTAAGAAACTAGCATTCCCTTGTTCTTTTCTCCTCTATTCTCACTACTTATTTTATCCCTTTTCTTCTTCTTCCTTCTCCTCATTATCATCAATTCAATGCATGTCAAATAAAAGCCACACTGTTACCTCCTCTTTAGAAAAGGAAATTTGATATATAAAGTGCTGCAGACAATACTGCATAGGGTAACCACCTGTATAGATAGATCTCACTGACACATTGTTTATTACTCGAGATGTGAAACCTATGTGTATTCAAAAGTTGATCTATTAGTTTCTTTACCTTACTTGTACTATATTTACCTGTCTTTCTGTACTCAGCTTATTTCTTACTCTCCCCTCCTCTTTTTCTTAAGCTATACCTAAGCTAACTATTGTATGTTCATATGTGGACATGAGCACACAGAGATAGGACTCTTCTATGAGAGCCAAACTTAAATTGTAAACAACCCAATGACTATAGCATATATAGCCCCTCCCATATACTATACTCTCTCCCTTCAGAATTCTGACTATCCCTTCACCACCCAATCCCAACCCAATTTTCCACCTTATTAAAACTCTTCACCCTCAGTTCTTAATCCATTAGGCATTAAGACCAACCTCCTACCCAATGAGCCAGTACCTAGCACCCAAACCAAGGGACATCCACTCAGATCCACATCTCTTCCCCAGCAAGAAAATACAACCAACACCACTGCTGACTCATGCTGTGTGGCCCTCTTTATCACCTTTCCCTAACGTGGACTGCTGTTTGATACCGGTCTCAGTTCCACTGGATTTTTATTTGATATTTCCTTTTGTATTGTTGTGGTGTTTTGCTTTCTTTTTCCCTTTCTTCTCTCAAACTGAGGTTGAGACCCTCTAGAAGGATTCTGCCCATTTTTGACTTATTTGATTTTTATCCCATTTTATTGCTTTTCTTTTCTTCTAACAGAACCACATAACGAGCTATCTAGCTCCACCTCTCAGATGAGGGGGAAATAATGGAGGGTACCAAGACCAAACAGTTGTATGATCACTAAGTAGTAACCTAGACACAGAGGGGACCACTTATTGTAGCAGCCTGGGTAATAAGGGTGAGGGATATGGGATGCAAAGTGGGAACGGGGGTGAAGGAAGGAAAACCTTGGTGATGGGAATTCCCCTGATTCAATGTTAATATGTACCTAAAATATTACTGCTAAAGATATGCAATCCACTTTGGTCAAAATAAAAATTATTATAAAAAATACCCTTCACACCAAATATTATTCCCAGAACAATGTCAAGTGTGATTCCTGAGTGCATAGCCTATAGTAAACCCAAATAGGACCCCAAAATACATAGAAAAGCTTCCTAAACTAATAAAAGATAACCACATAAAACTTTTAGTTAATATTGTAATTGTTAGTGAAATATTGGATAATTTCCTCCCAAGATTCTGAGCAAGACAATTATTTTTGTATTTATTATTAAATATAAAATTCTAGTGTTGCAAATGGTGGTGAAGCCTTTCTCGACTAGGCCGGTGCCTGCAGCCCTTTTAGCAGGCAGGTCTGTAAGTGCAGGGTGACAGCAAAGATATGATCCACAGGCAGTCAGTTAAAGATTCAGGATATATCCAGCTTTATTACAAGGCCCTAATAACCATGTTCATATCTCTCACATGGTCGCTAAGCTAAGCTTTATTAATCAGTCTCAATCAGCTACCCTCTAAGAATCCTTTCTATGTCCAATCTCTCTCCTTGCTGTGCCTGCTTCTCCCCTCCCCCTAGGAAACCTCTTAATTACCAGCCACAGACCCCATGTGTGAGTAGATCTCATGTTCCAGGTGAGATAGGCAGAATAGATCTCAGTTCAATCCCCCAGTATCCCATATGGTCCCCCAAGCCAGGAGCGATTTCTGAGTGCATAGGGTAAGATGGCTCACTCAATACACCAGATCACACATTTACATTTAAAAGTCCCAAGGGTATAACATTTTATTTACATCATTTAATAAAGAACTATTTGTGCTTATCTATACATGTAGCTTTCAGTTTTTAAACAGATGCGACTAGACAGCTCTGTTTTTGAATTTTCCAATTGTTGACTCTTAGTTTGCTAGTGTCTAATAACAACATGAAATTTAAGTTTGAATAATGTTTGTATCTATGCTCTACAGAATGTATCACAGTCAGAAATAAGGCAAGGCAAATATCTAAGGACTCTGGAGATTCAACATTCAATATTAGTGCAAGTGTACTTCAGATTGGAGATGCTCCATCTTGCTTCATATTCTCATATAATTTGAAAGTCAATCATTTCTTTTTTATTTCTTCTGATTTGGGGGTCACAGATGCTCATATTCAGGGCTTAATCCTCACTGTGCTCAGGATTACTCCTAGAAAACTTTAGGTGATTATATGCAATGCCAGGATTGGATCTGGCTGGCTGCATTCATGGTAGACACCCTAACCACCTTAGTATCTCTCTGGCATCACTCAAGCATTTTATATGCATTATTAAAAAGCAGCATGGATATTTGAATTTAAAAAGTCTGATAGCATATTTTAAAAAGTGACCCTTATTGTCAAGGTCATTTATAGAAATCATTTTATAGTTTGGCATGCACCCATAAATCATCAATGACAAAGTCCAGAAGTTGATATCAGGTAAAAATTAAATACATTAAAATATGCCTGGGAACTGAGGTTTTTTTTTTACTAAATTTGTTTGTAAGACAAGCTATCACAAAATTCTTTTAATCAAAAGAAATATCTACATATATATATACATATATATATATATATATATGAATGCATGTATATCAGCAAAAACGATATACCACTATTAACCTGTTCTGAGGAACAAACTTTCATTAGTTAGCTGTTAAGTTTTTCATGTACTTAGAAGTATATGTACTTCACATTAAATAACTGTAAGAGGATCTACATTTTATTACAAGTTTTACTTATGAAATCCTATTGTGAAATTTATATAATATAAAGGTATGTTATCAAAAGGTAACATACATCATATTTCTTGCTTGGTACTACCAGGTGTAGCCCTGGAGGGTCCTGACATTACAAGCATGATCCTGTTTATTCTTTGAGCCACAGTGAAATCCAGCACCACATTCTCAAGCTCTGGCATTAACTCATTAGTCTGGTTGGCCAGTGTCAGCAGAGTTAACTTCCCACATTCTGAGCACCACTGGCTCATGTGATCCACAAATAAATAATCAAACAGAGAAGTCTAGCCCACAATTCTAATACAACTTTTATGATAAAATTTAGATTACTTCCAAAGTTCTGGACTTTACAAAAGGGAGACTACCCTAAAAACAGAAGCTTGAAGTTTCCTAAAAATAGGGCTTCTTGGTTGTACTGTAAATAGTCTAAGAGTTAAGAATGGAAACAGAATTCTCACTTGATTTTTCACTCTAAAATCCCATAGTCCCCTCAATAACAACAAAATCATTTCAGAAGTTGAGAGATGCTCAAGGGCAAGGGTCTTATCCCCAGATGACCCCCAAACCAAGATCAGCTAACAAGTCAATAAATCAAAAATGGGCCACCATGTTCTAGGAAACTGTTGGATTGCAATGTCCTGAAACTTTTTAAACAGGGGGCCAGCTCTCTGTCCCTCAGATGATTGGAGGGCTGGACTATAGTAAAAACAACAACTATGAACAAATTCCAATGCACACTGTTTTTAATCTTATTTTGAAGTGGAGAAATGAAGTGGAAACAAATGCAATATGTGGCCCAGGGGATGTAGTTTGAGGACCACTGGACTATTCCAATCATCATGTACAAGGGACATGTTAAAAGATAAAAACATTTCTTAGGGCCGGAGAGATAGCATGGAAGTAGAGCGTTTGCCTTTCATGCAGAAGGTCATTGGTTCGAATCCCAGCATTCCATATGGTCCCCCGAGCCTGCCAGGAACGATTTCTGAGAGTAGAGCCAGGAGTAGTAACCCCTGAGTGCTGCTGGGTGTGACGCAAAACCAAAAGAGGAAAAAAAAAGAAAGAAAAAAAAAGATAAAAACATTTCTTTTTGAGCAAAACAGCATCTGAAAAGCAGACTATAGCAACTTGAAAAAGAGAGCACAGACTTGCCTAAAGACTAGTCTGAATACTTACCTGGCAGGGGAGATACCATGCTCACAAAGGTGGTTTCCCCAGGGCGAGACTCACCCATTGCAGAATGAAGGTCACATTCACTGAATATGTCTCAAAAACTCTCAGCTTATTCTAATGATAGCATAATTTCATATTAATAACATAATAATAACAACATAAATTCAAAAAAGTATAGCATTTAATTGTAACTCAGATGCTGATGGCTTCTCCATTTTATCCTATGTTGCCTGTCACTGGGCCAGACACAGGTGTGACAGACCCTGAGTTTATATGCCTGGTAGCATCACAGCTGTTACTCAAAGGACCCCATTAGTAGAGCAGAGGAAGGGACACGAGAGGTGACTGATAAATCACTGACAACACAGCTGATCTTAATCTGGACCCCACACCTCTACTTTAGGGAAGTCTCAAATACAGAAGAAGCCCAAGATGCTTACTTTATCAACCAAACCACAGTATCCAGTGTGCCTGTGTCCTTTGGTTCAAGAAGTTATAGTCCTTGGCTCTGCAATGAAGGAACAAAATCCTGGGGAAGGAGTGAAATCCTGAAGTTACTGAGTCATCAATACACAGTCTGTAATATGCTGGAAAAGCATGTATATGTACATACAAATAAGTACCTTCCAGGTTTTTTGCTCACTTCTTTTGGGAAAAATCTCCAGCATTATTTGGTTAATTGTTTGATTAAGCATTTGTTTAAGTATTTTGTTAAAAGTTTGGTTAAGTATTTAAGCATTTGTTAAAATATTTGGTTCAGTATTTCTCATTGCACATAGTTATGAAATTCTCAAACAACACAGATCAAATGTGAACAGAACAGTGAAAAGCTCACTTGCTGCCTTTTACTAATTCCATTCATTTGTATATTTTTAACTTTACATGGAAGAATGGTTCCCTCATGCATCCTATGTGGGGATTTTGTTTTGTTTTGTTTTGTTTTGTTTTGTTTTGGGGCCACACCCGGCAGTGCTCAGGGGTTCCTCCTGGCTGTCTGCTCAGAAATAACTCCTGGCAGGCACTGGGGACCATATGGGACACTGGGTTTCGAACCAACCACCTTTGGTCCTGGAAAAGCTGCTTGCAAGGCAAACACCGCTGTGCTATCTCTCCAGGCCCACCTATGTGGGGATTTTTGCAATGTTTCATGTAGTCCATTTGTTCATTTTGTTTTAGCCTTTCTTTGGTGTTTATTTTACTGTCATTTTGTTTTAGGCTTTTTTTGTTGTTAATTTATGGAGGTGAGCCTACTACACCCAGTGGTGCTCAGGACTTGCTCTTGGGTCTTTGCTCAGAGATCACTCTTGATGGGGTTTGGAGAATAATATACAGTACCATGTTTGAACCTGGGTCAACTGCATGCAAACAAATATCTTACCAGCTCTATTTCTGCTCCAGCACATATTTTGTCTTGTTTTTGAATGTCTTATAAATGCCTCTTATGATCATCACTAGATATAAATAGTGAGATCAAGGCCTTATTCTATTGTTCTATTTTGTGTTTTCCTCAAAAATCAATGTTTGGGATCATTCTAGGCTCTATGTTTCTTGTCATTACTGTTTGCAGCACCTGTAAACCTGAGCAATCAACAACACATGCTTCTGAACTACAACTAATGCATCTCTACCACTGCAGGTACTCTGCCCTTGAACAGGTGTTGATGCCAGAGGAAACACCCTGAGTAAAGCAAGATCCTCCATTTATATGATGCACACATTTTGATGTAAAGTTGAGGAAAAATCACTTACCAATACAAAATGAAAGGCACAAGGGGAATGTATTTTTGCCAAATATATGTATGTCTTTCTCCATATTATTAAATATGGTATAGGCACAACTACATACATATTACATGCAAATATATGTCTCTATGTAAATCAATCAGTGTGCATATTCTGTGAAATTATTTTTATATTAAAATCACATAATTGAAACTTTTGATACAATTAGCACTACCAAGAATATAGATTTAGCCCTCTGGGCAGTTCTATTTTTCTCTTTGGCAAATTTTGACACACTGAAATACCAACAAATGCTGTATCATTAACTGTGATCTATTTATCTGAATGTGATCAAGTATTGTCCAGCTTTAATAGCATGGATATAAAAACTGTCGATTTTATAATGCCATTATTTCCAAAGATTTAACCTGTAAGAGCAAACCAAAAACAATTTTATAATGAAATAGCTCATATTCATATAAAGAAAATGTCAGAGATATGCAAAATAAACAGAATGTGTAACAATTATTTCCAAATAACACTGTAGATTTTATTACACAATCATTGATATTCTCAGATAGTCTGTATTCATATAACAGCTATACCATACAAGCAGATATTTTTCAAATGGAAGTAAAACGTATTTTTAAAAAAATATTTATTTGGTTTTTAGGTCACACCTGTTGATGCTAAGGGTATTGCTTGGCTTTGTACTCAGAAGTCTTTCCTGAAAGGCTTTGGGGACCATATGGGATGCTGGGATTTGAACCAGGGTCTCTGTTGTGCTGTCTGCATGCAAGGCAAATGCCTTCCTGCTCTGTTATCACTCTGAGCCCTTATTTATTTATTTATTTATTTATTTATTTGAGCACCATGGTCACAACATGTTCATAGTTGGGTTTCAAGCCTAAAATGTACACAACCCCTTCACTAGTGCAACTTTCCTGCCAGGGATGTTTTATATTTCCCTCTTCTCTAACCTACTGCCTCTCTTCAAGACAGGCATTTGATTCCTCTCTCTTTCACTATCATTGTTAGGATAGTGTAATTATTTCTCTAATGACACTCACCACTCTTTGTGATTAGCTTCATGCCCTGGGCTAGTCCGTTTGGCCCTCATCTCTATCAATTCTGGGAATTATTATAATACTTTCTTTGATTTTTTTCTCAAATCCAAAAAAAATGAGTGAGATTATTTTGTATCTATCTTTCTCTCTCTCTCTTTTTTGTTTTGTATTTTGGATCAAACCAGGGAGCCCTCAGGGGTTACTCCTGGCTCTGAGCTCAGAAATAGCTCTTGGCAGGCTTGGGGGCCCATATGGCATGCCAGGATTCGAACCACCATCCTTCTGCATCTAAGGCAAATGCCTTACCGCTGTGCTATCTCTCCGGCCCCTATCTTTCTCTCTCTTATTTCACTCAGCATAATAGTCTCCATGTCCATCCATGTATATACAATTTTCATTACTTCATTTCTTCAAACAGCTACATAATATTCCATTCTGAATATGTACCACTGTTTCTTTAGCCACTCATCTATTTTCAGGCACCTGGATTGCTTTCAGATTCTGGATAATGAAAATAGAGCTGCAGTGAATATAGGAATGCAGAGGGCACTTTTTTCCTAGATACCTGCAGGCCTACCAAACTCAATGGTATATCTACTAGTGACCTCTTGGTCACTTTTCTAACAAATATCTGATTCTTTTAATATCTTTATTTAAACACATTGATTACAAATATAATTGTAGTTGGGTGTCAGTCGTGTAAAGAAACCTCCCTTCATCAGTGCAACATTCCCATCACCAATGTTCCAAGACTCCAAGACTCCCTCCCCCCCACTCCACCCACTGCCTGTACTCTAGACAGGCTTTCTACTTCCCTCATTCATTCACATTGTTAGGATAGTTCTTTTTTTTTTTTTTTTTTTTTTTTTGGTTTTTGGGCCACACCCGGTGATGCTCAGGGGTTACTCCTGGCTATGCGCTCAGAAGTTGCTCCTGGCAGGCACAGGGGACCATATGGGGAACCGGGGGATCGAACCGCGGTCCGTCCTAGGTTAGCACAAGTCAAGGCAAGGCACCTTACCTCCAGCGCCACCACCCGGCCCCCGTTAGGATAGTTCTCAGTGTAGTTATTTCTCTAACTGCACTCACTACTCTTTGTGGTAAGCTTCATGTCTTGAGCTGGACCATCCAACCCTCCTCTCTTTTGTCTCTGAGAATTATTGCTAAAAAGTCTTTCAATTTTTTCTTAAAACCCATAGATGAGTGAAATTATTCTGTGTCTATCATTCTCCCTCTGTCTTATTTCACTCAGCATAATAGATTCCATGTACATCCATTTATGGGAAAATTTCATGACTCCATCTCTTCTGATGGCTGCATAATATTCCATTGTGTTTATGTGCCACTGTTTCGTTAGCCATTCATCTGTTGAAGGGCATCTTGATTGTTTCGAGTCTGGCTTGTAAATAGCACTGCAATGAATACAGGTGTGTGTATTTGTGTTCCTAGGGCATATCCCTAGGAGTGGTATAGCTGGATCGTATGAGAACTCAATTTCCAGTCTCTAGAGGAATCTCCATATCAATTTCCATAAAGGCTGGACTATACAGCATTTCCACAAGCACTAAATAAGAGTTCGTTTCTCTCCACATTCTTGCCACTACTGCTTGTTTTCATTCTTTGTGATGTGCACCAATCACTGTGGCATGAAATTGTACCTCATAGTTGTTTTGATTTTCATCTCCCTAATTATTAATAATGTGAATAATTTATTCATGTGCTTTTTGGCCATGTGTATTTCTTCTTTGACAAATTGTTCGTTTCTTCTTCCCATTTTTTGATGAGATTAGATTTTTTTTATTGTAAAGTTTTTCAGTGGCTTGTATATTTTGGATATTAGTCCCTTATCTGATGGATAGTGAGTGGGTGAATAGTTTCTCCCACTCAGTGAGTGGTTCTTGTATCCTGAGCATTATTTCCTTTGAAGTGCAGAAGCTTCTAAACTTAATATATTCTCATCTGTTTACCTATGCTTCCACTTGTTTGGAGGGTGTTGCTTCCTCCTTAAAAATGTCTTAGTCTCAATGTCATAGAGTGTTTTACCTATGAGTTGTTCTATAGACCTTATGGTTTTAGGTCTAATAGAATGGTCTTTAATCCATTTGGATCTTACCTTCATACATGGTGTTACCTGGGGGTCTGAGAACGTTTTTGTTGTAAGTGGCTAACATGTTGTGCCAACACTACATGTTAAAGAGGTGCTCCATTTAGAATTCTTGTTTCTTAATCAAAAATTAGGTGATTATATGTCTGGGGAACATTCTCTGAGTACTCAAGCCTATTCCACTAATCTGAGGATCTGTCTTTATTCCAATATTATGCCGTTTGAATAACTATTGCTTTGTGATGCAGTTTAAAGTTGGGCAAAATAATGCCTTCCATATTCCTTTTCCCAAGAATTGCTGTAGCTATTAGAGGGTGACTATTGTTCCAAATGAATTTCAGAAATGTTTGATTCAGTTCTTTGAAGAATGTCATGGGTGTCTTTAGAGGGATCGCAATGAATATGTACAATACTTTGGGGAATGTTGCCATTTTAATGGTGTTAATCTTGCTAATGCATGAGTAGGGTATGTGTTTCCATTTCCACATGTCCTTACTTATTTCTTGGAGCATGGTTTTATAGTTTTCTTTGTATAGTTCCTTCATGTCTCTGGTCAACTTGACTCCAAGATATTTGAATTTGTGATAATAATGTGAATGGGGTTGTTTTTATTTAATGTCCATTTTTATCTATATTATTGGTGTACAAAAAGGTCATTGATTTTTATGTTAATTGTGTAGCCTGCCACATTGCTATATGAATCTATTGTTTCTAGAAGCTTTTTGTAGAGTCTTTAGGGTTTTCTATGTAGAGTTTCATGTCATCTAAAAACAGTGAGAGCTTGACTTCTTCCTTTCCTATCTGGATTCCCTTGATATCCTTTTCTTGCCTAATTGCTATAGCAAGTACTTCTAGTACTATGTTGAAGAGGAGTGGTGAGAGCTGACAGCCTTGTCTTGTACTAGAATTTAGAGGGAAGGCTTTTAGTTTTTCTCCATTGAGGATAATATTTGCCACTGGCTTATGGTAGATGGCCTTATTGAAAAAGGTTCCTCTCATTCCCATCTTGCTGAGAGTTTTGATCAAGAATGGGTGTTGAACCGTATCAAATGCTTTCTCTGCATCTATTGATATGATAATGTGATTTTTATGTTTCTTGTTGTTGGTGTTGTGTATTATGTTGATAGATTGACAGATGTTAACCATCCTTGGATTCCTGGAATGAAACCTACTTTATCAAAGTGAATGATCTTCTTGATGAGGTATTGGATTCTATTTGCCAGGACTTTGTTGAAGATGTTTGCATATCTTCATTAGGGATATTGGTCTGTAATTTTCATTCTTTGGCAGTATCTCTGTTTGATTTTGGTATCAAGTTGATGTTGGCTTCATAAAAGGTATTTTTGGGAGTGTTCCTGTTTTTTCAATTTCATGAAAGAGCCTGGTCAGGATTGGTAGTAATTCCTCTCAAAATATTTGGAAGAATTCACTAGTGAATCCATCTGGACTTGGATTTTTATTTTAGGGCACACATTTGATTACCGTTTTAATTTCCCCATAGTGTTGGGGTGTTTATATATTCTACATCCTTCTTATTCAACCGTGGAAGGTGATAGGAGTCTAAGAATTTATCCATTTATTGCAGGTTCTCATGATTAGTTACATAGTTTCTTAAATAGGCTTTGATTACTCTTTGAATCCCTGCAATATCTTTAGTGATTTTCCCTTTTTATTTCTAATATGAGCTATCAATTCTCTCTCTGAGTTTTGCCAATGTTCTATCAATCTTGTTTATTTTTTCAAGGAACTAACTTCTGCTTTTGTTGGATTGTTTTTTGGGTTTCCAGTTCATTGATTTCTGCTTTCAGCTTTGTTATTTACTCTGTCTCCCTATTTTTGGTTCCTTTTGTTGATCATTTTCCAATTTTATAAGCTGTGTCCTTAAGCTATTCAGGTATGCCCCTCCTTTTTTCCTGATGCATGCTTGAAAAAGCTATAATTTTTCCTCTTAGTACTGCTTTTGCTGTGTCCCATATATTCTGATAGTTTGTGTCTTCATTGTCATTTGTTTCTAAAAAAACGTTTTTACTTCCTCTTTGATTACATCTCACACCCACTGGTTGTTCAGTAATAGCTGTCTAATTTCCAGCTGTTAATGTTCTTCTTTGTCCCTTTGTAGTTTACATCTAATTTCAGAGCCTTTTGGTCAGCGAAAGTAGCCTGGTCTCTCATTGGTTGTGTATATTTTAGTAGTCTGATTTCTTCCTGTTGCACATATTTCATCTTTGTCCCCTTTCTGAGTCTAAATTTTGTATGGTCTGATATTAATATGGCCACTACAGCTTTTTTAACGGTGTTGTTTGCTTGGATGATTTTCTTCCAGTCTTTGATTTTTAGTTTATGTTTGTTCTGTCGGGTATGTTTCTTGTAGGCAGCAGAAGTTTGAATTCATCCTTTTGATTCATTTAGCTACTCTGTGTCTCTTAATTGGTTCATTTAGTCCATTGACATTGAGGGAGATTATTGTCATGGGATTTAATGTCATTCTTGTGTAGAATATCTTGTCCTAAAGTAGGCCTTTCAATTTCTCCTTAAAGGCTGGTTTTGCATTTGTAACGTTTCTGAACTGTTGTTTAGTTGTGAATCTATATAACCTTCCTTCAAACCTGAACATGAGTCAGGCTGGGTGCAATATTTTAGGTGAACCATTCATTTTATTCAGTCTTGTGACAATATCTCACCAATGTCTTATGCCCTTGAGAGTTTCTTCTGACTTGTCTGCTGTAAATCTTAAGGATGCTCGCTTGAATGTAATTTCCCTTTTGTATCTTGCTGCTTTCAGTATTCTCTCCCTATATCCGGGATTTGTCGTGATTAGACTGTGTCTTGGGGTTCTTTTCTTTGGTCTCTTTTAGCTGGTACTCTTCTGGCATGCAGGATTTAGTTCTGCAGTCTTTTTTCTCTGGGAGTTTCTCTGTAATGTTGTGCTTGACAGTTGATTCTTCCTGGGGATTTTCTTCCTGGGTTTCTGGAACCCAATGATTCTTATGTTGTTTTTGTTGAATTTATTGAACATTCCTATTTTCATCTGTTCAAAATCTTTGAATATTTTTTCCATTTCTGATCATTTACTTTGAGGTTTTTCCAATATTTTCTGCTGTATGCGGTTATTTTGCATCTCATCTTCCAGCTCACAAATTCTTCCTTCAGCTGCTGTTACTCTATTGGATAGGCTTTCCATAGAGTTTTTTTGTTTCCTATTCTGCATTTTCCAGTTCCGTATTTTAGTTTGGAGTTTTCTGATTTTTATATTTCTGGTCTGTTCAGTTTGATCTATGCTTTCTTTGAATTCTATGTATATCCTCCATGTTTCTATTCTAAACATTTTATCTGAGAGATTAATTAGGTGGTTGGCATTTTTTTGGTCATCAGAGCTGCCATTTTCATTATCTATGCATGCTGTTGTCTTTCTGTTGTTTCTCCATCGCCACACTTGAGTCTTACTAAGACTATTTTTTCTTCTGTGTTCTTCTTTGATTGTCACCAGGAATTAGGAAGTAGCCCCAGGTGTTGCTTTTTAAAAAGTTTGCTGTAGAGGTGGGTTCCTTGGATGGGCTAGAAGGTTACCTCAGGCTTTTCCCCATTCCCCACCCATCTCCTTTGGGAGGGTCTTGGTGGGGGCTTTGAACTTCCTGCTTCCCAGCTCTTTGAAGCACCTCTTTCCTTCCTGGGAGCCCGAGTTAATGCCAGCATGGGGTTCGGCAGGCCTCCTCCATGCCAAAGGCCTTCTTAACCAGGCCTGGGGGGGTGCAGTTTAGGGTGACCCCAGCACCCCTCTACTGCCTTGCTCCGGATCTCCAGGGCTTTCCCTGGGCCACATGCCTGGGCAAGCCAGCTAGGTGGGTCCCTTGGAGGGGCTTAAAGGTTACCCTAGGCTTTCCCCTTTTCCCCACCTGGCTCCTTACGGAGTGTCTGGGTGGGGGCTTTGAACTTCCGGCCTCCCAGCTCTTGAAGCACCTCTTTCCTTCCTGGGAGTCAAGAGTCAATGCCAGCGTGGGGTTTGGCAGGCCTCCGCCATGGGTTCTGAGAGTTGCTTGGGTACACTAAAGCAGTCACTGGTAAATTTCTTACCAGTCTGTATGTTCAACATACTTTAATAGTATATAATAATAATGTTAATAATAATAATCCTTGAATTATGTTTTTGTGTATGAAGAATGTCCATTTTGTACTCTGCCCTTTCGCACAGCCCTATAAAAGCCCATTTTCTCTTTAACTCTCTCACCCCCTACCATCATTACTCCACATTTACCCTTTTTAACTTTAGTACTACAGACTCTTAGTCACAGTCCAAAGTGGTGCACTGGGGTTAACACCCCCCAACTATTTCAAAAGGCATAAAATGGATATGTATATCTTTTCAACATTGTGTGTTTTCTTTGACAGCTATAGCTCTTGCTGAATATTTTCTTATACCATGATGATTTTCCCCATTTTTTTTTTTTTTGGTTTTTGGGTCACACCCAGCAGTGCTCAGGGGTTACTCCTGGCTCCATGCTCAGAAATTGTTCCTGGCAGGCACGGGGGACTATATAGGGCACCGGGATTCAAACCGATGACCTTTTGCATGAAAGCAAATGCCTTACCTCCATGCTATCTCCCAGGCCCCTAACCCCCATTTTTTATCTTCTCTTTGTGAACTTTTCAATAGGGACTTTGTTAAAAGAGTCCCTCAGTTTAATGCTTATGTTTAAACCAAGTCACGGATATTGTTGGATGTATTCCTACACCTCCATATGCACCAATAACACCATGTGGCTTTATTTCTTGTTTGCATAGGCACATTAAAATGGGAAAATACAATACATACAAATAAGTTTTTTTCTAATAGAGATAGAAGCACACAAATCTTGTAGTGCAATGGAACCTTACACTTTGAACACTGACATAATGACCTGGCACAGGCCTCAAAAGAATGGGCATTCTCCATTCACCCCTGATCTAGGGAAGCGACCTATGAAACATCCAAGGTTGTCTATAACATCACCTGGAAGCAATCCTCTACCAGGAAAGACCCTACCGCTGCTCTGACATCCACCTACTCAAAAGAGACTTCTCTTAACACTGAGAAGACTTAACATCAACAACAACCAGCTTACTAGACAGGGCTTTCTGCATTGCCTATTAATTGTGAGGTGAAACTAGAGGATGCTCCACACCAGCCTGACTTTAATGTGGGATATGCAGATTCCAGGATCTCTAATACAGAAACCTGATGCCAACAATAGAGACTGCATGAAAAATAAAACTGCATTGACACTACAGACAATTACTTGGATTGAACAAACTAGTTTATCTGGAACCTTGAGTTGGTCTTATGCCAGGAAACTTCAGGGGTAGGGTCTCCTTGTATTTAGGCCAAGGCTTTTCCTTTCCATGTCCCCCATATTTTGATGAGCCTATGCAAACAATATTTGCTACTCTAAAGCCATTTACTGTGCTCCTTTGACTCTAAACTTTAAAAAAACACTTAAACTTTTGATGTTAACTCAAACTCATATGCATGTGCATGAAAATTAAAAAAAAAATACTATGCCTTCCATGTTTAAGGAGTCACATGAATTTCATGGCTTTAAATTGCTTTGTATACTGCTAAGAAATGTTATAATGTACTACAATCTGGGAACTTGTGGCCAAAGTAATTGTACATGGGTTCTGTTTTATTTTTATTAATGTTCTTTCTCTGTAAATTCAAAATTTAGGCGTCAGCAAGGGGATTTCTTCTGAGAACTCTGTATATGGGTGATTGTCCTTCCCCTGAAATTTACCTTATCCTCTTTCTTTGCATCATTGTTATAATTAAAAATAAAAAAATTTAAAAAAGAAGGAAGATAAAATAAGGGAGAGCAGCAACAAAAAAAAAAGTCTGCTATAGTCCAAGGTCAGGCAGGAATTATCCCCCCCAGTCATTGTGGGAGGAGGCACTCCTACATGAATTCAGGTGCTGGAGAGCTGATTTTGCTGTGTTCTTTGTCACCTGGGATCAGGAAGTAGTCCTAGGTGTATCTTTTAAGAGTCTGCTGTAGCCCAAGGCCAGCAGGAATTATCCCCCACCCCAGTCATTGTGGGCGGAGTCACTCCTACCTGAATTCAGGTGCTGGAATGCTGATTTTTCTGTGCCCTCAAGAGGGCACTTTTGTGTTGTGTTTTTGTGTTTCTATCTGATATATTCTAGGAGTGGTACTGCTGGCAGCTCATATGGGAGCTCAATTTCCAGGGGATTTTTTTTTTTAGGAATATCCATATTGTTTTCTATAAACACTGAACTAAACGACATTTCCACCAGCAGTGAATGAGAGTTCCTTTCTTTCCTCAACCTCATCAGCACAGATTGTTTCTTGTCTTTTGTGACGTGTGCCTCTCTGTGGTGCGAGATGATACCTCATTGTTGTATTGGTGAATATATTCTCCCATTTTGTGGGTGGCCATTGTATCCTAGTCACTACTTTTTGGCATATTATCTGCTTAGCATCAAATTGCATGATCTTCTCTTTTCTAAGGGCTCAATATAATATTTATTCTCTCATAGTTGAGTACATTGTGTATGTCAACTAATCTGTTGACTTCTGTTGACAACTAGTCTGCTGGCATCTGTTCTTGGGTACTTGGAATGTTTCTATGTTTGGGCTATTGTGAAAAGTGCTATCATCAGCTGTGGAATCTAAACACCTTCTCTGTGTACTCATTTGGTCTTTATATTTGGAGCCTGAAAAGTGGAATTGCTTAATTCCAAGTTTTTTTGAGAAATGTCCAAATTGATTTTCTACAGGGTAGAAACAGTTGACATTACCAACCACCATTGATGCAGTTCCTTTACCCCAAATCCACACAATACTAATTTGTTGGATTAATGGTCCTACCCTAATCAAAATTCATACTCCATTAAATTCTGTAATCCGGTAATGGATATTGCATTATTCCCTACATTATATTCCTCTCTCACCTTAGTTTGTGACCTCGTTCTTGTCAAAAAAAAAAAAAAAAAAGGAGGGTTCTGAGGAAGTCAGACACTCAATTTTTGGTCTTCTTCCATTAAGCTGAATTTCTTCAGCTTGTGTGGCTGGATTTCTTTCTTGTGTGCTGGATTTCCTGAGTCCCTTCTTTTTCCTTTTTATTGAGTGGATTGTTTCCTGTGTCAACATTTGCTTCCAGACTTGTTTCTCACCAGATCCTCATGTTTGAGTTCCGGGATCCACTATCAGATGTCGCAAAGACTTGGACTTAAAACGGTAATGAAACCAAACAGGGGCTGCCTCTGACTGGTGAGATGTATTTTTTCATTGCTTCTCAGATGGATTTCAACGTTCTGACTTTTTAAGTTCACAACTCCTTTGTTCAAAGTGATGTCATTTGTTGGGATTTGGTTATAGGACCCTGGCTTCTCTTCATGCTAATTGCATTAGTATCTAACATCTCCCCAAAAACAGGGGAAGGGACCAAAGCATCTCTAGTGAGGTCAGATTAAGAGAACCCCACAGTTTAAGCTTATTAAAGCCTACAACTTCACGAAGATACAGATTAGATATTCCCTATCTGAAGGACTTAACACTCCAGCTCCATTCCAGCTCAATGTCCTTATAAGATTAGGTCTGACATAACTGTGCCATTCCCTCAATAAACTGTGAGGATGATTTTAGGAAGAAGCAGTTTAATGCTCAAAGGCATAGTAATTTACCTGGGGATCATAGATTCTGACCACATAGGGGAAATAATAGTTCTTATTTCTCTTCCCACAGTCTGTACCTTTAAGAAAGGTGAAAATATAGCTCAAATATTATTACTTCATATGTTATGCCTGGAAAATCAGAATACATCAGGCAAGAAGGCTTTGGAAGTACTAACTCTGAGGCTTCTGCATTTCTAGCTTTCACTGCTGAGCTTAAAGAAGAAAATCCAATGTCAACTCTTGAAATTCAGGGCAGAAATTTAAAGGTATGCTATGGGATCAGAGGTGTCTGTGTTTTCTTTAAGAAACTGGCCCAGAAATTTGACCCTGCAAGAAAGTCAAAACAGTTTAGAAAAAAAATAGAAGGGGTCCTGCTCCAAATTCTGTTCACCAGAGCACTGGATATTTGAAGTGCATAGTGCCAAAAAATCAAAAGGTGATATTCATGCTTTATGAAACTCTGCTCTTTTTACCTATGGGAACATGATTTGCATAAGCAATGAGGAGCAGAATATCACATCCCTCACCAAGCAGAGTCCTATACACTGCACAAATACACTTAAAAAATGTTTGCTGTGGACGGGCTGTGTCCACAGGCAAGACCTAAGTGGGGTCCGTAAATCCTCACTAGGAGTAAGCGGGAACATGAAGCAACAAATATGAAATATGAAATGATGATACCATATGCAGTATGTGTGGGGTCAACACATCTCTGGCAGGAATGCGACAAATTTAATCTTCAGAAAGGGAGTATATAAAGGGAGAAAGAGACAGTCATATCATGAAAGGAATGCAATGTACATTGCTTGACTTTAGAACAAATACACATAGTTTTAGGTGGTTTGTAACCTTAGAATAGAATAGGTTTCAGTTAGGAGTTAGAGGATATTAAAAGAAGGCTGACTTCTTACATATCAAAGAAGTTCCTGGCCCTAGGTGTCATTACTGATGCAAATTAAGGGATAGCAGGAATCCCGATTTACTCCTGATAGCAAATATTCTTAACCTAATATATATATATATATATATATATATATATATATATATATATATATATATATATATATATATATATTGATTACTCCAAGGGAATAGAAAACTTTTTCACCTGAAATCCCGGCTTTTTATTTTGAAGCACTTTGACCCATTCTACCTGGGTTAATTTTTCTATGGATCGATCTTTTTGTCCATCTATATGTGTTTTTGATGGCCACCTCTATGTTTAATGTTTATCTGTATTATATGTAATGTATGCTTATATCGTATCTAGCCTTTCCTCCTTGTATATAGCCACTTATTATTTTAGGAAAGATGATGCCACCACTTCTGCAGCAGTCAAACTGATACTTATGGTACTGCTCTGGTATAAGTTTGTAGGATCCTTATAAATCAGCCCAGCTAGACACTGCACAGAATGTGGGACTGAAGTAGCACCATTCGTGTGTGAATTGCTCCTGGTTCTCTTCAGTGGCTCATCCTACATTAGGATATCCTACTCTATGTCATCATTCTGACTGCTTCTGCTGTCGGAGTTACTCAAGCCTGTGAACAGCCAGTCATCCTCAAAAAGAAAGACTGGCATGCCATTATGGCTGATGTGTTTTTGGTGGCCAATTTCTAAGACTTTATTTCACCAGACTGTTGCTCAGAACTGGTTTATGCTATTGAGACATCCTAGGATCTAGAATATTTCCTGATCTGTGAATACTTTGAGCCATTTATTCACATTTCACAAGACTGCATTGTTGACTGCAGTTGGAAAACCAAATTTATTTACTTTCCTCAGACTATCTCAAAAGATTTAGGAGATATGTATACACTCATTGTATACTTCTTATGTGTATATCTTTTTAACATGTATATGCTGTATGGTATCTTATGCTTTGCCTTATTCATTTAGATTGGTAGTAGAAATTCTTAAAAGAGAGTAAAGTTAGTACCCATAAAATCTTCGTGCTTTGGATAGACCAGGATAGGAATTGTTGGCTTATTATTTTACCTTAGGCCACAATTGGATCTCATGGCACCATCATTTTGCATGGGTGCAATAAAATAGGAAAATATTAGAAACTAGAGAACTTATTATCCATTATGGATGAGGACTCAATAATTTCTTGCTACAGGTTTTCTTTCCTAAACATCTGTCTTGGTGACTTGACTTGGACATAAACTGTTTACCCCTGAACCTTGTGTCCAACTTGGTCCTCTGCAAGTACACTAGAAATTGAGCATCTAACATTACAGACCCTAGATCTGCACCTACTGGCTACAGTCTGGTCTCTCTTCTCATATCTAGAAAGTTCTGGAAATCAGAGTCTCTCCCAGCCCTAAAAAGAGATGAAACATACTACCCTCTAACAGGACATTCCTTCAGAGAATGATAGGCCCAAGGTCACCTTCCAACTCATTTAGATTTGACCTTTGCATCTTTATGTTTGCTAAGCCTTGGTAATCTTGACAGTAGAGGGACAACAAAAAGGCAGATTGGCCTACGAAAATTGAAGATCATATAGGAATAAATGGAACCATCTTGGCACTTACTTCCTCTAGGATATCCTAACTATCAAACCTATAGTGAAAACATTTTTAGGAGAACCTTTTCTGGAACCTTGTAGAATGACTATGGTGTTAGACAAATTAGGGTTCCTCTAGCCTAGAGATAGTCCTAAGGCAAGATGCCTGTATGTAGAGATACCCTGTTTTTTAGGCCAAAAGTTTTTCTTTGTATTTTCCCAACTTTTGCTGTGACTGTGCAAAATATTGCCAACTTTTATCTTTATCATTAGAGACGTTAGATTAGAAAATCTTAGAATCATGTGATGTGAGATATTTTGTTTTTCTATAAAGTCATTTAAAGAGAAATGTTGGACTACTAGTCCAACCCTAATTAATATTTGTATTCCACCAAAGGGTGTGATCTAGTGATTGGATATTGGATTTTTTTGCATTTGGTATTGTGGTGTGGCCTGATTCTTATCAATAAATTCAGGGATCTCAGGAAGTCAGGTTCTAATTCTTCAGTCTTATTCCACTAAGCTGCATTTTTCCCCTTAGAAGCAGAAATTTTATTTCGTTGGATTCCTTGCTTATGTGTTGAATTTCCTGAACCCATTCTTGTACCTTTTCTCTGTATGGATTATTTCCTGCTTCCAGATCTGTGGCTCACCAGATCCTCATTTAGGAGCCCTGGGATTCACTAGTTCTTTTTGTTCTTTGTAATGTGTGCCATCATACTGGTACAAGATGTTATCTTACAGTTGCTTTGACTTGAATTTTCTTTATTACCAATATGTGACTTTTTTCATATATCTGTTGACGATCTATATTTCTTCTTTGAGGAAATTTCTGTCCAATTTTTGATACATTTTATTATTTTTCTATTTTTATTGTTCATTAATTATTACCAGTGCTTTATATATCTTTAGTATTAACCCTTCCTCAGCTGTGTGGTGGGTAGATATTTCTTCCAAGTATGTGGGATGTCTTTTTATACTAATCACTGTTTCCTTTGCTGTGCAAACTATTTTTAATTTGATTTACTTCCATTGGTTTAACTTTGTTTCTGTTTATATGACAAGTGACATAAAAATCTAGATTCAATGTAATGTGTGCTGTGCATAATTTTCTCCAGAATAGCTTATTATGGATTTAAGTCTGATTTTGAGATGTTTAATCCATTATGAACTGATATTTGTGTATGGTTTGATTATTTACATTTATCTTTAGATTATCAGGAATGCATAAATAGGAATACAAAATTGCTCTTTAGAACTTAAAATGTTCTGTTTATAAAATATACTACTTTTTAAAAGAATATTATATTACACTTTCGATGTTAATTAGATGTGTAATCCTCCATTTTGTGCCCCAAAATAAAACATGCATTTGATTTTTAAAAAGTGTATTGAAGGAATTGGAACACTTTATCATAAAATTTAGTATCATAATTAAAGTAGTTCAGAGAGCTGAAAATTTTTTTAATATTTTTTCTTTATTGTTTTTTGGTCACATCCTGCAGTGCTCAGGGGTTACTCCTTGTTCTGCCCTCAAAAATCTCTCTAGCAGGCATGGGGGAATCATATGGGATACTGAAATTGGAACCAATTCCTTCTGGATTGGCTGCATACAAGGCAAACACTCTACCGCTATTCTATCTAAACTTTTCTCTTTTTTATTTTTGTTTTGGTTTTTAGTCCATTCCATTTAAAATAGTAACTAAAAATTGAAGAGGACCTAAGGAGTTGGAAGAAAATCCCATGCTCATGGGTAGGAAGAACCAACATTATCAAAATGACAATCTTGCTGCAGCTACTATATAGATTCAGTGCAATCTCTATGCAAATTCAGATATCATTTCTAACAATTTATAACAATCAATCATACATTTTGTGTAGAACCTACTTTGTGTAAAAACCTTTAGCCAATTCATATTGAAAATAAGAAACTGATGGCATTTCTTTACCTAACCTGAAGCTTTACTATAAAGTCATAATGATCAAAACAGTATGATACTGGAACAAAGACAGAGACTCAGACCAATGGGTCAAAATAGAATATCTAGTGATATACCCCCAAATACATGATCAACCAATATTTGGTAAAGGAAATGAACAAAGACAGTCTCTTCAACAAATGGTGTTGTGTAACCCCTCCCCCATCTTCCAGCTTATCTTACCTGAATGGTCAGACCCAGGACATCTGCGAGGAGTCTATGGTTGGAAACAAAGGGGTTGCCTGAGGGGTCAGGGAGGAAGATGCAGCAGGTAGAGAGGAGACACAGGAGGGATGCAGGGCAGTTAATGGAGGCTACTGAATAAAGCTTAGCTTAGAAGCCACACATGGTGGTTAGAGCCTTGTAATAAAGCCGGATGTATCCTAAAACTTCATCTACTCCTGTGAATCATTTCTTTGCCATTATCCTGAATCTACAGACCTTCCAGGCCATAGGGGCTGCAGGCCAAGAAAGGCCTCACCAGACATCCATGTATCTTCAGGACTTTATAATTAATAATTACTACAACTGTGTTGAAACAACTGGATAACCACCTGTAAGAAATTAAAGATTGCTCCATACTTTACACCTTACACAGAAGTTAACTCAAAATAGATTAAGATTTTGAAACCAGACCTGAAGCTATAAAATTCATCAAGGAAAACATAAACAGAACAAAAAAAGTCAAAAAAAGTCAGAAAGTCTTAGATGATAGAATGACAATGGCAAGAGCTAAAGCGTCAAACTAAATAAATGGGACCACATCAAATTAAAACGTTTCTGTATGGCAAGAGAAAAATATGCTAAATTTAGAAGACAACTAACTGAATGGGAAAAAAATTTTGAACTCAATACATGAGATAAAGTTTTGTTATCTAGGATATACAAATCACTTAAAAATGTTAGCTCCACAAAACCTAAACAAACAAACAAAGAAATCAAACATCAAAAATGGGGGGAGGAAATGAACAGACACTTCTCTGAGGAATAACAACAGATGGCCAACAGAAACATGAAAACATGTTCACCACTTATCATTAGAAAAATCTAAATCAAATCAAGATAATAATGAGGTACCATCCTGCATCAGTGAGAATGGCACATATCCAAAATAATGGGAGCAGGGACCCGAGCTGTGGCAAGGAGCCGTAAGGCTTCTGCCTGCTGGCACTAGTCTAGGATTGACCACGTTTTATCCCCTGGTATCCAATGTGGTCCCCAGCCAGAAGCAATTTCTTAGCATATAGTCAGGAGTAATCCCTGAGAGTCACCAGGTGTGGCCCAAAAACAAGCAAACAAACAAACAAAAAATAATGGGACCAATCTCTGCTGGTGGGGATGTAGTAAAAAAGGAACTCTCATCCACTGCTTATGGGAATGCTGCCTGGTTTAACCCCTATGAATAACAGTATGGAGGGTTCTCAGTGAATTTAAATTTGAGCAGCCATATAACCCAGCAATCCCTCTTTTAGGTATCTACCCAAGACAGAAAGATATTCATTCAAAAATATGTATACACACCACTATTCATTGCAGCACTCAGTACAATAGCCAAAACTTGGAATCAACCTAGATGTCTAACAACAGGTGAGTGGAACATGATGATGTGGTACTGTTGTGTTACTGATCCTACCCTAATCAATCATTGTGCCCCACCCTAGGGTGTGACCTGGTGATAGTATATTTGATTATTTATTACTTGGTATTCTGCTCCCACCCTAGGGTGGTGTCTGATTCTTGTGTATAAAAGCTGAAGAATCCCACCAGAATGACCCCCAGCCTTCCTAAGACAATTGCTTTTATACACAAGAATATTAATGGAGGTACTAAGATATAATTATACTTTTCATGCATACTTTGTACCAACTCATACTATATTCCCATCAAAGAGTGACAGCTCCACCCACCAGTGTCCAGGCCTCTTTCTAGGGTCCCCACAACCCAGGTTTGCCCAGCTTTGTACAAAATCTCCAGTTTCTTGCTTTTGAAAACATTAATATGTTTCTTTATATCCCACATAGGAGAGAGTTGCTGTTTTGATTTGTATTGTGCTGGTAGTGATACATTCATATGTAGAAATGAATAGAGCTAAATTCATACCATTCCACAAAATTTTAAATCCATGATAAATTGATAAAAATAAATTGATTTTCAAATATCAATACCTATTTTACAAGTATATGAGTTTAAAAAACAAAGTGTGAATAATGCTATGCTTTGCACACTTAAAATTTTTCATGAAATAGAACAAGCCTACAACTTTACAGTTTATTAAGAATGGGGAGAGGAGAATTCTAAAATATTTTTAAAAAGTTGACTAGGCTTTTAAAGTATAAAAGTGTGTTTTGTAATTCATGATTAGATGTTTGTACTAGGCCCACTCCACAGACTGTTCTCAAAGACATGTATGCAAGCCATGAAAAAGTATAGGTACATCAGCCATACAACTGAAATATGGCTCTCTCAGGAAGAGAGAATCACCAAGGCCCAACCTGCGTATGCCTGCTGCAAACAACCCCACAATTGCTGCTTTGCCAATGGCCCTGCTTCACCAATCCTCTACGACTCTCTGTAAATACCAATCCGACCAAACTCCAGGTATTAGGACTGATATCCCTAGAACTTTTTTGGAATGAGTGAGGTCACTATAGCCCCAGCTCACCACAACCACCTCATATTTTTGGAAGACTGGGTAGTCTTAAGCAACCACACCCAGTCTAGCTATACTAGTTTGAATTTCTAGACTCTATGTTCACAATACCCTTTATTTAAGACTGTCTTTTAAATAGAGACACACCAGTTTAGATATCAATGTAACTGAGGTATTTAATATTCAGAAACAAATGAAGTAATTATGGATATCTAGCAAGAAACAATGCCTTAATAACATCATTGAAGATACAATAATTTTCACAAAATTTTTGTCTCTCTACTTCTTTTGTCTTTCTTCTTTCTTCTTTTCTCTTTCATTTCCTTTTTATAAACAATTTTGCTCACACTTATCTGAAAACAAATGTATGCAATCAACTATGTCAACTATGTGATAGATACACTTTTAATAAAGTAAATTAATTTAGTTAATTCATGACTGACTTGGAACAGAAACAGTTCAGTGTTCAAAACCTCACTATATGTACCTGCACATCCCTTCCCATGACCACCTGCATTGCCAAGGAGATGGGTTAGAGAAGATGAAACCTTGATGCTTTATCATCTTTAGGCCAGTTTAAATGTGGAGATAAGTCTGGACAAAGAATAGGACCAAATCCAGGGCCTTTCAGAATGGCGACCCTCAGCAGTCTATGAGGGTGACTAGGCCAGGACGAAAGGCATCACATGAAGTTAGCATCTGACCACAAGGGGGATACCACTCCTCAGACACTGAGGGCATGTAGGCTCTTGGCCTTACCTCTGGCATGATAGCTGTGGGAACTCAGCCTTAAGGTGCTCTTTCTTAAGCTTACCCCTGTTCATTTAAGGATGAAAATGTCAGTTAGGAGAAATCCCTTGTAATTAGGTCCAGGGGGCAATTGGAAGTAGGGTATTAAAGGTGGAAGCAGAACTGTCACATTGCTGCTGCCAGATTGCCCCTGTGGGACAGTGGCTGCCAAATTGCCTGAGAAACTACCTAACTGGATACCTCCTCCTGCTTCTTGTTGCTGCTTCTGCTAATGTTTTTATTTCTCTGGCCATTTCTCTGACTGACATCTTGCTCTTGCTCCAACCTTGACAATCTCTGTCTCTCTGTTTCTCAGTCCAGGAGGCTATCTGTAAGTCCCCTAGACTCCCTGCTTGGTCTCTCTCTTAATTAAACCCTATTTCTAACACTCTCTCATTGAGGCTTCAATTGACACAGACAATAGCCAGGCCCCTCTGAGGAACTAAGAGTATCCTTGCTAGACACAAAACAATACATATGGTTTAGAGCACAACTGTACAATTACTCCACTTGTACAGAAGGGACTCAGTTATTCAGAAGCTGTCCCATTTGAAGATGTATAGTGCAGAGCAGGAGGATTTTGACCCAGATAATTCTGGAACAATAGCTAGATCCCCTGTACCATGCATCTTTCTATGTGTCAGTTTCTTAGTACCGTAGCTCCTCCTGAGTATGCAGAGCATTTGCATAGTTACAGATTCCTTCAGTTTGTCCACAACTCTGACTCTTATGGTGGAAACAGACTGACTGAGTCCCTTTGAGAGAAAACTGCTTGCAAGGCTCACCATGAAGAAGGTTTTGTGCTCTTGGTGTTATATGGATGTGTCAGCAAATGGTCTATATGAAGGTTACAATGCTGACGTAGAAGGCATTAGACATAGTCATGTGTTGACTAACATGGCACAGAGTCCACAAGAAAGATGAAGGAGAACTAGGGAGAAAGACAGAAAAGAGGACAGACTGCTTGTGTCAAGGAGCTCACTCTTGCAAACTTGGCACTGGGCATCTGATGTCAGCCCAGATTTACTGCTTACTGATGCTTGAGCCATCTGATTTCAAAATTTATTCACTGTTTTCTCATCCTCTGCAAAATACTTTTAAATATCTAACTTAAGGGTTTTTAAGAACTCAAAAAAGTAACTGTGATTGTATTTTAAACATACACATAAACATTCACATGTTTAATTCAGAGGATCTGTACTCCAGGAAAAGGCTGATAAATGGGAAGTATGAAACATGAGAATCTGACACAAAAGAAGCTGACATGTGAAGAGCTGACAAATGAAAATCTGATGTATGGGAATGTGAGAAACTGAAACATGAGAATTTTACACATGGGAAGCTGACATGTTAAAATCTGAGTTAAGAGAAGCTGACATGTGAAAAACTCACACTTAAGTAGCAGCTGACAAATGGGAAGTTGAGACATGTGAAACTAACATGTGAAAAGCTGACACTTAACAAGGTGAAATGTGAGAAGCTGAGAAATGAAAATCTAATGTGTGAGAAGCTGACAAGTGAGAAGTTGAAATGTTAGAAGCTGACATGGGAAAGATTCATATGTGGGAAGTTGAACACGTGAGAAAAAGACACATAAGCAACTGACATGTGAGAAGCTACCATGTGAGAAGCAGACATTTCAGAAACTGACAAGTGAGAAACTGGCATGAGAGAAGCTGTCACATGTGTAGCTGACAAGTGAGAAGTGGACACTTGAGAAGTTGATATGTGATAAAATGACATGTGGAAAGCTGACACATGGGAAGCTCACGTCCCAGGAAATAGTCTTTAAAATGTCCTGGGACTTTGGGTCCAGGGATTTAGTGTAATGAGGTGAGATCTGAGAGCTTTGTAGATGCATCCTGGGAGGTGGTGTTGGTGGGTGCAAGACACACCCTTCATTGCTCTACTCTAAGTTCAGGCAGTAATTGTGCAAAATCATTAAGACTGGTTCTTTCTCTCATGTAATTTATATATCTTTATTAAGATTTTCTGTCATTGGGGGCCCGGGAGATAGCATGGAGGTAAGGCATTTGCCTTTCATGCAAAAGGTCATCGGTTTGAATCCCGGTGCCCCATATGGTCCCCCATGCCTGCCAGGAGTACATGGAGCCAGGAATAACCCCTGAGCACTGCCGGGTGTGACCCAAAAACAAAAAAAAAAAGAGGGAAAAAAAAAAAGATTTTCTGGCATTGACTTGTATCCCTTTGATGATAAACACTTATGTTGCTGGGTGGAATGAAGTAAAAATAAAAGCAACCCCATCACAAATCAGGAAAATGCATCAGAATGAAGTTGCATAGAAATTGGTCATGATTACATGTGTGTAACCATTCCCTAGAAGAATGACACTATAAGTCTGTTTCTTTCCAAGGAATGCAGCTACTGAGGCCTGTAGGATGTAGGGTTCTTAAGGGTCACCTGTATGCTGTCATTTATGCTCTTATTTGAAAGAGAATTGCTTCTGTGGGGTGTGGGATTAACCATCCTTCACATATTCACCCTTTACCATTATGGCTTCCTCTTTTATTTCTCAAAACCCCACTTGGGTAGAGAAATTCTAAATAGGCTCTCACAATAATCTATTCTCTATCAATGGTGGTGGTCCTATTTTCCCAATAATACTGCAGTCTTGAACTACTTTTTTCACTCAGTCTACACGAGGAAAGGTCCCAGGATTTGTGTTTCATCTCCCTCCAGCATAGTTTGGATTATTTCCTGCGGTGGCCCTGCTTCAGGTACACTTCCCCTTTCCCCTTGGGATTATGGTGTGTGGAATTATTCACATCTAGAATTTATGTGCTCAGGTCAAACCAGACTCCTTGGATCATCCACCTATGAAGGTCACATAGTGCCCAATTCTGGAAGCTGAGTCATGGAAAATTATATATTTTAGCAAATTTTGTAGGAATGATGCTACTGCTGATCTGGATTTCAGAGGCAGGAGTGAGTGGTGGTAATCTCCAGTATTGATTGAAACTGGCTTAGCCTATGATCTGGATAGTGTGGGGCATCACAGCAGCCATGTAGCCTCTTTGTTCCTCTTGAGGACAAATGGAGTTCACAGAACTAGGATCTGCAGTTTGTTCTCTTGTTCTGTCATGGCTAGGACTATGTCTTCATATTGAGCTCTATAAAAGGAGATGAGATAAAATATTTTGGGAGGAGGAGGGAGAAGGATTAGGCAGAGCTTTTTCTCCCTCCTCAATGCTCTGGTTTGTTTCAAGATCAAGGATGCTATTCCCTAGCATGCCATGAACCTGGGCCCTCACAAGTGAATCTACTGAGATACCAATGGATACACTGAAAAGACAGTGATGGACTACTAGAAAGTTATGAAATAAATAATTCCAAAACTAGGTCTAAGGGTGAGAGACAATTAATCTCAATCTAACATAAATTTTAATTTCTCACAACCACTGCTCAGATTCTTGCTAGAGATTCTCACTTAGCCAATTGATGTACTGGTTTTCCATTCTAGCTCCAACATTCAGTCCACTGGAAATCAATCCATGAAACCCATCTTCAAAGTGGTCATGAGTCACCAGAACCCCAGCATTCCGAAGACGGGTAACGTACATGAGTCCATCATCTCTTAGGACATCATGTTGACAGGTGAGCACATACGTTGGGGGTGAGTCACGCAGCTCTGTATCATCTGCCAACAGAGGGGCTGCCCGCACATCCAATAGCCCTGGATACTTCTTTGCCAAGGTGGAACTGCCGAAAGTTGGCTTCTTATAAATGTGTCCTTTCCGAAAGCGCTCAGGCAGCAGGGAGCTCCAATTAACAAACTTGAAGAGGTGAACTGAATGTTCAGGCATGTGCTGGTTGATAGTCATGGCTTTCTCCAGGGATCTGTCTGTAGTAGTATACTCACTCACTAACCTGATTGCAAGCTCCCGGTTCAGAATTGGAGAGTGTGCATTTTCACGGTAGGATGGTAAATCGAAATCCAGAGCCTGAAGGGCAGGATAGATCAAAGCCTGGACCTTGATTTTGACTTTGACATCTTGATCACGTCGGAGCTGAAAACAATTTAAAGTAATTGTTCAAATATTTTAAGTCTTTTTCATTCAGAAATGCATTTAAATTAAAAAAATAACAGTTATTTGAAGCCTAACTGAAGAGAGAATCTCAAACAGACAGAATCAAAAATGTCTTTCAAAGAATTTGGTAGTTTTTAACACTGTCTCAGCCTGAGTAAATCTACCTCATCAGGACTCCCCAAGCTTTATTTGTTCACTGGCTCGTTCCTGTGGACAGAATGGGCATTGGAGGCTGGAGTTACCTGGGTACTTGTTAAATCTGCAAAAGTTTATTGCCCTGGAAATTTTTCACATCTTATTTGATTTTTATGCCTTCAAAAATACTCTATCTTACAAATTTATTCCAGAAAAGGAGCCAGAATTTCTGTTTATATCAGTGTAAACATAAACATCGGTAGAGGGGCTCTTGAGGCAACAAATGCTTGTGTGAGTCATTCTTGGCCCTGCTATCTATCTCATGAGTTCTTTGTTGCCACTGATTCCAAGACTATTTAGAACAGATCACAGAGTAGGTACCTTTCTTTGAGCTGCATGGAAGAGGCTCTATAACATACCAAAAGTCCAAATATACGCATTTCAAATGGAAATAGAAATGAAGACAATAACAACTAAACATTTTTTATTTGTATAATAGATATAACTGTGGTCTTTATTGTTGAGACATGCAGCATGCATGTCTCCATTATAAGGGAGGCACACTCCAGATATGTCTTTTGGTTTTCTTGGTGCAGTGCTTAATTTTCCTCCCAAGAAATATTTCAGCCAGAAGGCCAGTTGGAAAAGTCAATCATGACTCCTGCGTGGATTACTGGCTATATTTCTGACATGGCTGTAACATTTTATTTCTCTTTTCCTTTTATTTGATTTTGTCTCCTTTTCTACTATAGAAATTCGACCTTAGCATCCTTATTGTCTTATTAGAAATTTTCAGTACCAAAGAAAGCCCTCCAAAAACTCCCCACTGGCTAGTTTATTTGTAACTCAGATCAAGTATAGCCTGGTGCCAGCAGCTTGTTTTTCTGGTTCTAGCTACATGGTGTCAAACAATAATTTCCATCTCTCCTAAAATCCATTTTCTGGTGACTGAAAAAACATTTTTTGCAGAACCTGTTTCTCTCCTTCTGTTTCTTGAAAAACCTGTTTTTTTCTAACCCCAAAACATCTCCAGCTAATGATTCCTCTTACCTCACTAACAGGGACCCTTTTCACCTTATTGGGTAGTTAATAGATATGTAGATTATAGACTCCTGGTCCCATTGTACTGTTCCTCCAAAAGATCTCCTACCCTTTGTTTCCCTGGCAACACCTTGCACACCAGACTTGTGCTTAAAATGTCATCAGCTGAAAAGTAAAGTTTGTCTCTCATCTCATAGATGTGGGTCCCCATACAATGCGTTTTGTGTGGTCTCAATTATTTCATATGTCATATTCGTCTGCTCATATACTTGCTTTCTTCCCATGAAGGTTTTCTGACCCCACTAAGGTTTTGCTTAGGGACACAAGACATCTGTAGCACTTTATACATTATTATTAAATGGTAAATATTCATTTAGTAATATATAAGACAGTATTTTCTGTTAGAACATGACTTTGTAGCACCAGAAATATCTGATTTATTTCTTAGTTCAGTTTTATCTCTTAGTTCAGATTTAATTCTTCAGTTTTTTTGTTTGTTGCTTTTTGGTGGGGGCCACACCCAGTTACTCCTTGGCTACTCATAGTGTAATATTTGTAGAGCATTTGTGTTGAAGACAAGGTGATGCTGCCCATACAATCACTCCAGCCCTGAACAATTGCCTGGATTTTACCTGCGATTCATCAGGCTTAGTAGAGTTATATATGCTTGAAGGTGTGAGCTAATGGGCATGATTTTCAGTTAACTGCTAAGGATCAATGTTATAAATGATATCTGGAATCGGTCCTCCATGCTGGGAGGAACTTATTTCTAAGGTTGGCCTCTCTATTTTGCTGACATAGTTCCACAATACATTTGTGTTCTCTGTTGAAAAACAATGCCAGCAACTCAGCTCCCAGGAACAGCAACTGATTCACACTGGATCTCCCAGTATTGGTAACTGGATTTCACACATATAAACCCTGATACAAGGAAGCCCAAAGAACCTTAGCCAACCATATTAACTATATCTAAATTAATGTGGAGGAAATCTCTTGTAATAATAGAGGATAAAAAGAAAAGAACCAAATCTATACGTGTTCTATGATATTTATCTCTGCATCTCTCTAATGCAAACAATACCTGTATACTTAAAGGCATATTCACATTAGTATTTTGCTTACATAATGATCTTTTAACTTCAGAATGTTTTAAAGAGTGATCAATGTCTTGGTGTCCTACCTGCTGAACCATTGCAGCTGCTGAGTTCCCTCCAGAACTGTCTCCAGAGACCCCAATCCTTTTAGGGTCCACACCATATTCCTGAAGAACAGCTTGTCTCAAGAACCACCTTAGTGCATTATAAACATCTTCAAATTGATCTGGAAAATGATGTTTTGGTGCTAATCGGTAGCTGTGGACAGAATGACAATGTTATTTATGCCAATTGCTTCTCTGAGTGACTATATGGCACGATGTACATTAGGACACTCTGTATGACCAGAAGACAGACTCAGATCTCAGAGCACCACAGAAAAGCAGCATGGGTGTCAATGCATAAATTCCCTGTGCTTCCAGCTCACTGTCATCCTCCCACTGACCCTCTGAGAGTAGTATTGCCCATACTTAGCATGTTGCATTTCAGTTAATTAGTTTGTTATTAGCTATGTGCCACACTTAAAAGTAGTGATGGCATGTTGTCTCTATTCTACTACATGCCTCTTGGTAGCTAGATAAAATATTTACATTATTTACTTTTATTTACACTATTTACAATTTACCTTTCAACTTTAAACTTGTGTATGGAAGCACACACTTTCTGATGCTAGCATCAAAAATCAAATTTATTTCTTAATATCTCATATTTAGAATTGTTAAGCTCAGAGATCGACTATATTTGTCACTACATATTATGTCTTCTTTTTTTTATGTCTTCTTATTATTTTTAACAAGTGCCAATTTTATGCAAGGAAATGCTTAAATGTAAAGCTTGAATTACACTTAAGTATAAAACAGAAATAATTTCTCCTAACTAAACTTCTCTTAAATGTACACTTTCTATAATTTTACTGTATTTGCTACCTATAGACAGTTTGTTCCAACATAATCAAATGATGATGATAGCAGTAGTTCAAGAATAAATTTACTTAATTTATTTTCATCCACAGTTGGTTTGTTTCTTTTATTTTTATTGATCTAGACTATTTTGAGGTAGCTTATATGTATACTCTCATCTACATAGTGAGTAATTGCTTTCAATGAAGGTTTATACCATAAAATATATGGTACTAAATCTGTAACTATGCTTTATCTTGTGATGCATTAAACAAGCAAATGTTAGAGAAACTCTTCTATGGTGTCATTTTCTACATGAGAATGAGAAAGCATACAATGGTCACAAAACAACTTTCTTAACTCAACACTAAGTTGGGGCAATGGACCTGGTTCCCAGGCCTGACCCACCTGAGTGCTCTATGGTGCAGAGGGGGCAGAGCCCATGTTAGTGAGACACACCCTACATTGATTCTCACAGTCCTTCATCATCACCTCTATCCCATCCCCCTGGGCAGCTCTTCCCTTTCTGATGCAGTTGAATTCACGAAAACTTCTGTCCTCTACATCCTATGACATGTGCAAATACTAAGATCACTAGCTACAGAGGCCTGATTTTATCATCCATGATGGAGCAAAAAACTTCTAGACATCACAAAAAGGACCTAGGAAAGAGTGAAAATGCATGTACAGAGCCTATATTATACCCATGATAGTATACTTCAAGGGCAGAGAAACCTTGTATCTCTTAGGCCAGGGGAATTCCCTTTCTAATTTCCCTAATTTTTACTGTGCCTATGTAAAAAAAAATAGCACAAATTATTTTTTTTGTAATTGTTGTTGCTTTTTATTTTATTTTCCTTTTTTGTCTTTATTTTTCTTTCCTGTGCTTCAATTAGTCTTTATTTTGGGACTGTGGTTAGTGCTTGGTTGTTGTCTTTATTGCTGTGGTGCTTTTCAGGTATTTTTACTTGTTTGCTTGTTTTTTGTTTGTTTGTTTTTTGGGGGGTTGATTTTTTGTATTATTTTTGTGTTTTCCTTCCTTTTTACCTTTCTTTTTTCCTTTTTTTTCTTAAACTGATTTTTGTAGTCTCTAGAAGGACTTTCGTTTTCTGCTTATTTGAATTTTTGCCTCCATTTTTTTTTCTTTTTTTTGGGGGGGGTCACACCCGGTGACGCTCAGGGGTTACTCCTGGCTATGCACTCAGAAGTTGCTCCTGGCATGCACGGGAGACCATATGGGGAACCGGGGTATCGAACCGTGGTCCGTCCTAGGTTAGCGCAGGCACCTTATCTCCAGCGCCACCGCCCAGCCCCTCTTTTTCTTTTTTTTTCTTTTTTCTGCCTTCATACAGAACCACATAACTTGAACCATTTTGTTCTGCCTCACAAATTGAGGGGAAAATAATGGAGGGCGCCCAAACCAAACAGTTGTATGAACATTGAATAGAAATAAAAAATAATCAGACTTAAACACCAAATCCAAAGCCAACTACAACAGAAAAGACACCCAATCTACAACAAGCTAGACACAGAAAGAACCATTTATACTAGGATCCGGGGTCAAAGGAAGGGTCATATAGGATGCATGTTGGGAAGAAGGTTGGAGGAAGGACAACATTGGTGGTGGGAATGCCCCTGTTTCAATGTCACTATGTACCTAAAATACTATTGTGAAAGATTTGTGATCCACTTTGGTCAAAATAAAAATTATTAATTAAAAACTTCTGTTCTCTACTCTCACTCCATAAATGTCACTGTTAGTGAATATGCCCAGGAATAGCAGTGGCACCCACAGAAAACATATAAATACTAGGTCCAGAGCCAGCAACATACTTACTTGGTAGAAATGACCACAGCATCCAGTCTTTGTGCTATTCGTCTTGACAGATTGTCATAGCAATAAAAACCTAGAATTAAAGAAAGAGAAGTCAGAGACTTTGAGTAGATGAATTTCCTTCAGCAAAGTTGGAGTCCCTAGTTCCAGAAGCTATGTAGATTCCCAAACAATCCACATGAAAAAGGAGAGCACCGGGCAAGTACATTTTATTGAGGATGCTGTTAGCTGTTTCCTTGGCTGTAGTAAAGATTTTCAGGATTGGAGGAAAGATTTTGAAGGAAACATTTTATATTTGTGTGTGTGTGTGTGTGTGTGTGTGTGTGTGTGTGTGTGTGTAGCTCTGGTGCTGGCTAAGCTGCAGCATAGCCAGATTTTGTTCTGGAAACCTGACTTCACTGCAAATGAGAGAAGGGATCATGTGAAACAACTTTCACTTGCATTGTGTAAGGGCCCCATCACTCCTCTGAAGATACAAGATGATTCTCTGCATCTAAAACCTGCCCCCAGTGATGCACATATAGTATCTGCACCTCTACCAAGAAATGATGACCAGGGGCCGGCGCAGTTGGCGTTAGAGGTTAGGTGTCTGCCTTGCCAACGCTAGCCTAGGACAGACTGCGGTTCGATCCCCCAGTGTCCTATATGGTCCCCCAAGCCAGGAGAGACTTCTGAGAGCATAGCTGGGAGTAACCCCACTGACCAATATAATTGAAAAAAGATAAACAAATCGGATAACATTAAACTGAGAAGATTCTGCACCTTAAAGAGAACAGTACTATTATATTAACATTACCCCAAAATGGGAAATACTATTAACCTAACACCCATCAGAAAAAAAAGGTTACTATCTAAAATATACAAAGTACTGATAAAACTTAGCAAGAAATAAAGATCTAACCAAATCCAAAATTGGGAGAAGAAATGCTGTGAGGGATATTTCTTTTGCTCTGGGACCACCTGCAACTGTTCCAGGAGACTACACTGGAGCTGCCGTGGAAGACTCATATGACAATGATAGCTGGAATTTATCACTCTAGACAAGAACTGCATAAAGTGAAATGCATGATAAATAGGACGGAAGGAACTTTTCTCAATATAGTCAAGGTCATTTAATACAAGATCATGAAAATATTATACCCATTAGGGTAAAACTAAAAGCCTTTCCCCTAAGATCTGGCACAAGGTAAGGCTTCCCCCATTCCCACTCCTATTCCATATACTTAAAGTATCTGAAATAGCAATTAGGCAAGAAAATATTTCAAATTTATCCAAATATAAGAGGAAAAAATCAAGCTTCCACTGTTTGCAGATGACATGATACTATATTTAGAACCTCCTAAAGCTTATACCAAAAAACCTTGAAGAAATAGTAGATTTATATTGTGACAAATTGCAAAGTGACAGGCTACCAAATTAACGCACATAAAAACAATGGCCTTTTTTACACAATGATTTAAAAGGAATAGACATTAAAATAAAATTCCATTCATAATAGCACCAAAGAAATTCAAATACCTTAACTAAAGAGGTGAAGAACCTATACAAAGAAACCTATTAAGCATTTCTTCAAGAAATAAAAGAGGACACATGAAATGGAGACATATACCTTGCTCATGGGTTGGGGGAATTATCATCATTAAATTAGCAACAGTTGCCAAAGCATTGTAGAGATTCAATGTAATCCCTCTAAGTATAATCAAGACATTCTTCAAAAAAAGAGGATCAAACACTCCAAAAATTTATCCGGAATAACAAATTCCCAAGAATAATAAAGAAACCCTGAGGAAAAGGAATATGGGAGGCATCACTTTCCCAAACTTTAATTTGTACAACAATAATAATGAAAAATAATAATAAAAATAATTTAAAAAGCATGAAATAAAGACAAAACTCAGATCAATGGAATAGACTTGACTTTAGAGAATGACTCCCAGACATGCAATTGATTAATCTGTAACAAAGGGGCAAGACATGTAAAATTGATTAAGTAAGACCTCTCCAAATAGTGAGTGATGGACAACTGATCAGTCACATTCAAAAAGTGAAAGCAGACCTCTACCTAACACCATGCACAAAGGTCAAATCAAAATGTATTAAAGACCTTGATATTAGGCCTGAAACAATAAGGCCTATTATATAATAAAAAGCCTAGGTGAAAACTTCATAACATTGAAACTGAGGGCATCTTTTTTTTTTTTTTTTTTGGTTTTTGGGCCACACCCGGTGACGCTCAGGGGTTACTCCTGGCTATTTGCTCAGAAGTCGCTCCTGGCAGACCTGGGGGACCATATGGGGAACAGGGTTTCGAACCGCGGTCCGTCCTAGGTTAGCGCAGGCACCTTACCTCCAGCGCCACCGCCCGGCCCCCCGAAACTGAGGGCATCTTAAAGGAGGAAACAACACTGTGCAAACAAGTAGAAGCAGAGATAAGCAAATGGAATTACATTAAATTGAGGAACTTCTGCACTTCAAAGGAAATTGTGACTAGGGTTAAAAGTTCACCCACAGAATGGGAGAAACTAATCACATAACACCCATCAGATAAGGGGAGAATGTTTAAAATATACAAGGTACTGCCAGAATTTAACAAAATATAATACATAACACCATCAAAAATGGGAAGAAGAAATAAATATTTTCTCAAAGAAGAAATACAGATGCCCAAAAGGCACATAAAAAGTGCTCTACATCACTAATCATAAGGGAGATGCAAACCAAAACAACAATGAAGTATCTCACACCACAGAGGCTGGCATATATCACAAAGAACATAAACAACCACTGCTGGCATGGATGTGCAAAGAAAGGAACTCTTATTCACTGCTGGTGGGAATGCCTTCTAGTCCAGCATTTCTGGAAAAATAATACAATATTCCTTCAAAAAATGTAGACTGAGTTCTCATCTGATCTTTCAATACTCCTCCTAGGGATATACCCTAGGACCAGAAAAATACAATACCATAATACCCTCTACAATGCTATGACCCTATTTGCAATAGCCAAAAGCTAGAAACAACCCAGATGCCCAACAACAGATGAGGACCTAAAAAAAAATCATAATACATATGTACAATAGAATACTAAGAAGCTGTTTAAAAAAATGAAGTCAAGAAATTTGCCTATACATGGATATGAAGAGTATCATGTTGAGAGAAATAAGTCAGAGGGGAAGAGATAAACACAAAATAGTCTCACACAAATGTGGGATTTAAGAAAAAGAAAAGACAGTATAGTAAAAATACACAGAGAAAATAAAAATGAGGGGTGGAAGGACCAGCCTATGATAAGAAGATTATCACAAAGAGTAGTAGACTAACAGCTACCATGACAGCGACAGAAAGAAAACTAAAATGCAGAGGTTGGAGAAAGAGGAAAATGGGAGAAAAAGGTGGGGGGGAAAATTACACTGATAAAGTGAGGTTTATATCTTATGATTGAAACCCAATTATGAACATGCTTGTAAACATGTTCTTAAATAAAGAAACTATATAAAAACAAATATACTTTAACACTAAGTTGAAACCAGTAACTCAGTTAATGACGTGTTAAGGTAAAAATATTTTAAGACAAACACATACCGGCACTTCCCAAAGAAAAACCACCACCATGAATATAAAATATGCCTCTTCTGAGTGTCTTGGTCTTCTGCTTTGGCACATAGACACGAACAGAGATGTTGTCGAAAGTGGTATCTACCACAGTGACATATTCATCAGAAGTGGGTGGTATATCCAAAAAGCTCAAAATGAAATTGGTACCAGTCATATAATGGCTGATTCCCAGTAACTCAACCAAATGCATCTAAGTAGAGAAACAAAAGCAGAGTTAGCCATGAACATTAGGACAATGGTGCATAGACAAAGGTCATAGAGAACCTGGACCCCATAGAAGATGCACAGCCCAATGGTTTAGCACAGTGGTTGCCCTATAAGTTATGACCACCTATAATTTATGACCACTTAAAAAAGTTTTACTTCCTGTTTAAGTGCAAAATAAAACCAAATTCCATGGTATAAATAAGCATAAACTAGGGTAGGAGAATAGGACCAAGAGACAGATTTTATGTATCAATTTGGGGCTCAAGGGTATACTATAGACAGTGAAGGCCATAGTGGTCATCTGACATACCGCTACTGCTGTATAAGAAGAGATAAAATTCCAGTAACAGGTGAGTCTGAGAGTAGTCCTGAAGTGCTGATCAGGGAACTGACCAAACATTGAAGGGGAAAAAGTAATCCTTTCCTTGGATGATCTTTGATAGAATAAAAAGAGTCTTGAAAAATTATTTGTGCTGCTACAAACTCCAGAGCCTGTTCATACTAAACTGGAAAGTGAGGGTTTTGTACCAGAGATTCCCCAACAGAGATATTTGAAAATCCTCCATTTCCTGTCTCCATTAATATGCATAAGTAGGTGTTTCTCATGGGTATGCTTCTTGCACTGTGTATATTGGTTTCTGTTGAAACTTCCACCTTCTGAAGTATCTGGCAAATGGGACCCCATAGGGCAAATGCCCTGGGGATTCTCTTTGAGGAGAGAATTTTGGAGACATCATTCCAGAGATGGAGGATAGCACCAAGAACGTGCATTTTCCCCATAATCAGTGATTATTCTCAGGCTTGATTCCAGTACTTCCCGTTGTGAAAATCTATTTAAGAACTAAGTTTAGGGGCCTGGGAGATAGCATGGAGGTAAGACATTTGCCTTTCATGCAAAAGGTCATCGGTTCGAATCCTGGTGTCCCATATGGTCCCCCGTGCCTGCCAGGAGCAATTTCTGAGCATGGAGCCAGGAGTAACTCCTGAGCACTGCCGGGTGTGACCCAAAAACCAAAAAAAAATAAAAATAAAAATAAAAAAACTAAGTTTAATTTAGAGTTAACTGTTCTGCTTCAGTACTTAGCTTTGCTATAAACACAAATGCAGACATGACAGATTCATAGTGTGTGAAACTGGGACTAGGTCTATGATAATAACTGCCAATCTCTGAAACCTGACCTTGTGAGCACATAGTACATACTAGGAAAATCCACAAGGTCCAAATAGAAGAATTTAAGAACTGAACACTGTACCTCAGTACTGTAATGATAAGATTTTCTTTTGCTATATATAAGCCAAACCTACGCATTTTCTCATACAGTATATAAAGAAGTTATAGGGGGCCCGGGAGATAGCATGGAGGTAAGGCGTTTACCTTTCATGCAAAAGGTCATCGGTTCGAATTCCAGTGCCCCATATGGTCCCCCGTGCCTGCCAGGAGCAATTTCTGAGCATGGAGCCAGGAGTAACCCCTGAGCACTGCCGGGTGTGACCCAAAAACCAAAAAAGAAGTTATAGATTTCAAGGTCAATTTTGATTATGTAGAAATTCCCTAGAGCCTGGACCTATAAAAATAACTTGCTACCTATTGTCAGGGTCACCATACAACCAATGATGGCTAACCCCAGCATCTTAAATAATCTCCTATGCCTTTTACATTATTATCTGTCTCCTTATGATCTTTATGGAATGAATCCTGAGTCTGTAGCTAAGACTTTCACTCCAGCTTTCAAGTTAAGGGCATTACCTATCAGCCTTACAAGCCACTGTTTTTACCCACTGTGATACTTCTGAAACGTTCCTAAGCACCAATGTTTATATTTAGCTTCTTCTTGGTGCTTCATGTTCCCCTGCATAACCTTCTGCTTTGTCCCTGATCCTGCCAATATACACATATGCCAGTTTCTCTTGTCATGTATTTGCATAGTTAGAATAAAATAAAGTACCTCTGGTCATCAGCTTGGGACCTGTTCTTTTGTCGTCAGCTGAGGAGTCCTCACTGGTTGACTGGGTCATCACATCTGGCACACCAACTCTCAAGGGTAGAGGACTGCTTTCGGTTAACCCTCATAAAGAGAGGTGAATGGGACAACCAATTTTCCAGGGTACCAGAAAGTTAGATTTCTAGTCCTACTTCTCTTCTTAAAATGGACTGAAACAGGGCTGCACCAAGTCTTCTCAACATCTCTCAGGGTGGATTAAATGTGCTGAGTCCTTTATTGACTTGATTCTGCATTGTTCAAGCAGAAATGGACAGCTTATTTCCTAGGAGCAATTTTGTCCTGTATTAAAATTGTCTGTGAAATGATTTCCTTGTTCCCAGACAAAGGAACCTGGGTGACACAAATTTCGAAAAGAGTTAAGGACAATGTTTACAGAGCACTGAAGGGGAGGTTCAGGTTTCCATTCAATTTTGGGTGAAATGGGCAATTATTGACTCCATAATCAGGTTGAAATGAATAATCAGGTTGAAATGCACCACTGTAGTGGAGGATACAAATAGGAGATGGGAGAGAAAGAGTTGAATAAAGGGCCTTTTAATGGGATTAAAGATAAAACAGTTAAAGTTCCTCCTGTTGATACCCTTAAAAGGAAGAAGGAAAAAGTAAACTGAGAATACTAGCCTCTCAGCTCTTCTGGTGCCCATGTCCTGAAAATAAAAGAGAGGTGATTTCCCAGTGAAGACATGTTCTCTGACTAGAAGATCTTCCCAGGGCAGGTAATTTACCACTCACTAGTGCACTAAACTAAAGAGGACTCCACATCTTCTGTATATCTCAACCTTCAATTAATCAGAAGAGGACCAGATATAGAATAAATTAACTACCACCTCTCCATAAATTGAATGTCAATAAAAAGCTGCCCCCCCAGAGACTGCCTGAGATGTACCCAAGATGCAGTTCCAAATAAATCTTATTATTTACACTTTTATAAATCCATAAATTAGTCTATTCATTTAGATATCAAAACTTTCATGTCGTCCCCATCTATCTAGAGGAAAATTGCTTCCATCTTACAAAGACTTAAGAAAATGGACTCATTCCATCATTTAAAAAAGGTTCTGTGCTTCACATTAACCTAAATTTCCATACTGCAATGAATATTTAACAGACATTTAAAATAAATGCACACCTTGGACTCCCCAGGACTTTCATTGTGGTTACTAGTACCTGTCTAAGTCATCTCAATACATACAATGGAAAATGTGTTCAGTGATGAGGCCAAGACAAAACTTCATGTCTTAGGTCATTCTGGGAGAAAATTTTTAGAGATCCCATTGACTTATGAGATGCCAACAGACTAAGGGAAATGGCAACACACACACACACACACACACACACACACACACACAAAACAAGCTACCTTGTTTTGTGCCGTTTTTGGTCATGTGAGGCAACTTTGTGAGCTTGGGAGAAGTTTGATGCATGTGCTAAATTTAAAGTCACTGGTGAAGGGATGTACTTTTTTTTTTTTTTTTTTTTGGTTTTTGGGTCACATCCGGCAGTGCTCAGGGGTTACTCCTGGCTCCATGCTCAGAAATTGCTCCTGGCAGGCACGGGGGACCATATGGGGCACCGGGATTCGAACCGATGACCTTTTGCATGAAAGGCAAATGTCTTACCTCCATGCTATCTCCTGGGCCCCGGGTTGTACTTTTTAACGACAAAAACAAAACAAAACAAAATATAAACATGTTTGCAATCATAATGCTTCAATAAGTATAATATAACAGATAACTAAATAAAAAATTTAAAAATAAAAATAAAAACAAAAACTATTCAGAGGATCTCCAAGTGTATGCATACTTTATTAGGGGACTGAAACAAATTAAATGTAAAGAGAATCAGTAACACTAGTTGATACAGTCGGCTTTTCATGATGCTACAGAAAGAAACTATGTTCAGACTGTTATAAGAATATGTTTAAATTACATATGCAGAATTATTATAATACATTTTTTCAAGGTCTATTAAAAAGAATCTTAGATGCTACAGACTATGATCATGGTGTTCTTAGAAAACTAGACACTTAAAAGTTATGGAAAATTAAAGTTATCCTCATAGATTTAATATTGCTGGTTAAACTGTTGATTTGTAACAGTACTTCTTTTGCTCTATGTCCCATGGTAAAAAGGTAAACTGCATCTATGGTAATAATGAATAATGGGGACAGTTTTTCTCAATACCTTTTGTATATTTAATACTTTATCACAATAAATGCAAGAATATTGGGAATATTGGAATATTTCCATTGCAGTAAAATTTCTGAAAAATTGTAAAGGAATTCCTATCTCTTAGTAGAGTAACAAATCTGTTGATTAAATTAAAGTAAAAAATTTACATACTTTGAAACCTCAAGTGAAACCTACAGAACTAAAAATTCAAATGGTTCAGGTGAGTCTTTACAGAAAAGTGAAGATTTGTCCTATTGACCTGATTTAAGTTTCAGTTGCTCTGATACTTGTCTTAAATTCTCACATTTCAACATGTGAATTCCAATGAAGGCTTCATATAGACCCTGGGGCAGGTTTTGTGCCACCTGGTTTATGACATGGAATAGACCAAGAGCTTAAGTGTATTGATTATGGGGGTGATGCCTTAACGTGACCATCACTGACAATTTAAGAAAATGGAAGAAGTGAACTCCCTATCTCTTCTGAGACCTATAATGACCCTCTGGGGTTAGATAAACAAAAAGAATAACCTGTGGCCTGCTATTAAAACATATAACCAAAAGCTTCCTGGGAAAGACTACCTTAAGATTAAAAGTTACTATTCGTCTTCTTACTGCATTTATAAAAAAGAACAGCCACTTTTTTTTAATCTCCAAGTCATTTTATTTAATTTTGGGGGGTCATACCCAGTAGTGTTCAGGAGTTACTCCTGGCTCTGTAGTCCAAAATTACTCCTGGTGCACTGGACCATATGGGATGCCAGGATTGAATCTCAGTGGACAAGTACATAGCTCTAGACCTATGTTACATTTTTTGTCAATATAGCACAAAAATAAACCTAATATTAAAATTTAAAATGTCACAATTTGAGGTACAGAGCCAGAATACTTGAACTTATGTGTGACACTGTCACATATTGGATCTGTATCTCAGTTTATGTCTATGAAAACAGGTTTTTGCAGATGAGGCATAAAGTACTATTCTCCCAATGCTCCATTTTTTCATTCATTGAAAAAATGAATTTATATGTATATATATTATGAAGTGAATTAAAGGTACTAGGGTCGGGCCCAGAGAGATAGCACAGCGGTGTTTGCCTTTCAAGCAGCTGATCCTGGACCTAAGGTGGTTGGTTCGAATCCCGGTGTCCCATATGGTCCCCCATGCCTGCCAGGAGCTATTTCTTTTTTTTTTTAAATATATTTTATTTAAACACCTTGATTACATACATGATTGTGTTTGGGTTTCAGTCATGTAAAGAA
>PVKC010000464.1:55893-67614 GCA_004027635.1 Crocidura indochinensis | reverse complement strand
TATGCTACATCCTCTTCCTTCAACCGTGAAAGATTGTAAGAGTCCAAGAATTTATCCATTTCTTCCAGGTTCTCATTTTTAGTGGCATAGAGCTTCTCAAAGTAGTTTCTGATTACCCTTTGAATCACTGCCATATCAGTAGTGATCTCTCGTTTTTCATTCATAATACGAGTTATCAAGTTTCTCTCTCTCTTTGTTTGTTAGTTTTGCCAGTGGTTTATCAATCTTGTTTATTTTTTCAAAGAACCAACTTCTGCTATCATTGATCTTTCGGGTTGTTTTTTGGGTTTCCACTTCATTGATTTCTGCTCTCAGCTTCGTTATTTCCTTCTGCCTCCCTATTTTTGGGTCCTTTTGTTGAGCACTTTCTAGTTCTATAAGCTGCGTCATTAAGCTACTCAGGTAAGCCCCTTCTTCCTTCCTGATGTGTGCTTGCAAGGCTATAAATTTTCCTCTCAGTACTGCTTTTGCTGTGTCCCATAAGTTCTGATAGTTTGTGTCTTCATTATCATTTGTTTCCAGGAATCTTTTGATTTCCTTTTTGATTTCATCTCGGACCCTCTGGTTATTCAGTATGAGGCTGTTTAACTTCCAGGTGTTAAAGTTTTTCTTCTTTGTTCCTTTTGAATTCACAAATAATTTCAGAGCCTTGTGGTCCGTAAAGTTAGTCTGCAAAATATCTATCCTCTTGATATTATGAAGTTATGTTTTATGTATCAGCATGTAGCCTATTCTGGAGAATATCCCATGTGCATTGGAGATGAATGTGTATCCAGGTTTCTGGGGATAAAGTGTCCTATATATATCCACTAGGCCTCTTTCTTCCATTTCTCTCCTCAGGCCCAGTATATTCTTGTTGGGCTTCAGTTTGGTTGACCTGTCCATTGTTGACAAAGCTGTGTTGAGGTCCCCCACAATTATTGTGCTGTTGTTGATGTTATTTTTCAGCTTTGTCAACAATTGTATTGAATATTTTGCTGGGCCCTCATTCGGTGCATATATGTTTAGAAGCGTGATTTCTTTCTGCTCTACATACCCCTTGATTAATATATAATGTCCATCTTTGTCCCTTACAACCTTCCTGAGTATAAAGTTTGCATTATCTGATATTAGTATGGCCACTCCAGCTTTTTTATAGGTGTTGTTTGCTTGGATAATTTTCCTCCAGCCTTTTATTTTGAGTCTATGTTTGTTCTGACTATTCAGGTGTGTTTCTTGTAGACAGCAGAAAGTTGGATTGATTTTTTTGACCATTTAGCCACTCTGTGTCTCTTAACTGGTGCATTTAGTCCATTGACATTGAGAGAAAGAATTGTCCTGGAATTTGATGCCATCTTTATATCGAAATTTGGTGTGTTTTGGTTAGTCTTATATTAGGTCTTTCAGTTTTTCTCTTAAGTGTGGTTTTGAGTCTATAAAGTTTCTGAGCTTTTTTTTTTGTCTGTGAACCCATGTATTCTTCTATCAAACCAGAAAGTGAGTTTTGCTGGGTATAGTATTCTAGGTAAAGCATTCATTTCATTCAGTTTTGTCACAATATCCCACCACTGCTCTCTGGCCTTGAGTGTTTCTGGTGACAGGTCTGCTGTAACTCTCAAGGATGCTCCCTTGAATGTAATTTCCTTTTTTGATCTTGCTGTTTGCAGAATTATATCTCTATCTGTGGGATTTGTCATTGTGACTAGTTTGTGTCGTGGGGTATTTTTTCTGGGGTTTCTATTGGTTGGTACTCTTTGGGCATGCAAGATTTGATCACATATATTCTTTATTTCTGGAAGTTTCTCTGTGATGATGTTCTTGACCATTGATTCTTCCTGGAAATTTTCTTCCTGTGTCTCTGGGACTCCAATAATTCTTAAGTTGCTTCTGTTGATCTTATCATAGACTTCTATTTTCATTTGTTCCCATTCTCTGACTATTTTTTCCATTGTCTGGTCATTTGTTTTATGTTTTTTTTCCAATCTCTCCTGCTGTATGGAGTTGTTATTTATCTCATCTTCCACAGCACCAATTCTATTCTCAGCTTCTTTTACTCTGGCGTTGAGATAATCCATTTTACCATTCAATTCATTTACTGAGTTTTTCAGGTCTGTTAGTTGACATGTCATTTCAGTTTGGAGTTTTGTGATTTCTGTCATCATATTTTCTTGGTTCTTATTATTGTTCTGTTCAACTCGGTCCATGGTTTCTTTGAGTTCTTTCAGTATCTTCCATATTGCTTTTCTAAAGTCCTTATCTGAGAGATTGATTAGTTCGTTGGTCCTTATCTGGTCATCAGAATTGTCATATTCGTTCTCTATATCTGATGCTGGCCTGCATTGTTTCCCCATTGTCACACTAGTATTGTGTGTTTTTCTACGTGTTGTGGTGGTATTCATTGGCTAAATGATGTGTGCAGCCAGACTCCTCTGGTTCCGCCCTTTATGGGTGTGTCGATTTGCCTACAAGGGAGTGGAGTCCTCTATGGATGAGGCCTCTCAAAGGATCAAATCTTGAGCATAGGCACACAGCAGAGACTTAGAAAGAGCACATGGCAGCGGTGTGAAGTGGAGCAGCCGTGCTCTTCTGCAGCCTCTTTGCAGCCCACTCCCAAGAGGTCCAGATGACAGGAGAGGACAAAAAAAACACAAAGACAGGACTCACAGTTCTTTGCAGTCAGCCCCACTAGGCAGGCGTCTATCATTTTCTAATGTTAAAATCCAGAAACAAAATTGTTATGTCAGATGGAATGCATTTTATTTTAACCATATTTTCAAACATCCTTAAGAATAATTTGTCTTTACTTACACCAATATAATATCAAGCTGTGCTAAGTCAGATTTTGGGCAACATTGAACAATATTTAACATTTTTTGCTAATTTCATGAATAAATATGGTAATTTACCTCTACTATAATTTACAAATTTAAATTTCCTTGAAAACTGTATTTATTGACCATTACTATTTAAAGTTTCAATTGCATCCTTTATCTTAAATATTTAAAATTACTTTTAGCTTTTTATTATTACAATTAGTATTTTAGAGTAGTCTTTGCATATGCGACTTTTCTAATTTGGGACTCTATCAGACAAATTTCTATACCTGGTATAGTTGGGAAAAGAACATGACTTTTTCTTTCAAATAAAATAAAGTAATTTTCAAAAGAATTAATTTATTTTTCATTAGCTTTAGATGTTATCTTGGTACAAGTAAAACAATTTTTCTTGTTCATATTGTTCCTAAAGTTTTTAATTCTTTTTGTAATTCATTGCCTTCATCTCCTAGGTAAGACTCTATACAACTTTCCCCAATACTTGCACACACACACACACACACACACACATATATATATATATATATATATATATACATATATTTATGCTTTATATTTTATAAAATTTCTTTGTTTCCCATACTATCTATTATATTTGTTATCATGGCAATTATATCCTTTATATCTAATAAATATTTGTTGTTCAATTTTTGTGGCAATTTTTTCTTACATTAAGCATATATTTTTTCAACTTTTGTTACTTTTTAATTAAGTTTTTATCTCTATTTTACTATTTATCTTTATGCCCATGTAGCTGTACTTAAATTCTTCTATTACTTTGGGTTATGAGGGAATAGGTAGCAAAAAAAATTCCAAAAACCTGATATTGGATACGATGTTGTGTATGTCTCATATTTCTTGCTGCTTCTGTACTATTTGTAGATTCTTTACTTTGCAAACAGTTCGGAAAGAACTGTGGGAGAGAGAACTCGGTGTTCAATAATCATCCTCTAGTTTTCATGATTCTCTATCCCCACCTCCAGTTTTGAAATATATATCTGTTTCCACAAAAGTCCTTATTACTTTACTAGCTGGTGTTTACACTTTAACTCAAATAGCAAAACCTTCTGAAAGCAGCATAAATATATTACAATATTTTCTCTAGTATATTTTGTCATAATTCCAAGTGTTGGGATTGTTAGGAACAAGGTATTTTAAATTCATGTGCTCTTTTCTAATTGGAAACAGATGATCTTAATTTCAACAAGGAGGAAGACAAAGCAAAAATGGAGCAGCATTCGAGGCAGGAAAGATTAATTTGTCAGAAATCCAGGAAATGTCTTTTGGTCATTGAAAATAGTCCCTTTTCCCAGCATCCTTATAGCTAGAAGTGATCGTGTGGCATCGTGATTATGAAGGATGATGTAGCTTCATTCGTTTTCCCATTTTGAATTTCTTATTAATGATTCTCTGATGCTTGTTCTAGTTTCTTTCTTCTCCTGGTGGACTTTAAGGTCATGAATTACTTAATTTTATGTCTCTTTGGCCCTCACTTGAGTTCACAGAGGCTCCTCACAGATCTTAGAATTTGGCTGGCTGCCAATTAAGAAGTTAAAATATAAATACTACTTTATTGACTACTTACCATAGGCCAGGCATTTTCCAAATGCTTTACATATATTAATGTATATTACATACATATATGTAAATATACTTATATATATTTTCACAACAACCTGACAAAGTAAAATTATTTAGATACCCATTAATCTAAGCACATTCTACAGGGGGCATGGAATTGGAAGGTAGGGATCTAGAATTCTAAATTGTACATAAGTCATAAGTGATATTCATCATCAAATTTTAATTACACGATGAGAAATCATTTTTAAAAGTTAACAAAAGAAACTATGGTGTTAAGCCTATGTTTTAAAAGGAAAGTTGACAGTTGTTTGAAGCATGGGAAATAAGGAAATCTGTGCTAAAGGCTTCATTTCTCATCAGTGTCTCCCAGGTTTAAAACAACCATCTTCTTCCTCATTCATTCTGTGTTTGTGGAAACTTCACAGTGATCAAAGCAGTTTTGGGGCAAAGGGTGAGCCCTGCTGTAAACCGAGCTTCTGTGAGGAACACTGATTTTCCTCTCAGTCCAGGGCTGTCGACAGGGTGCCTAGAGAGTGTTGTTTGACTCTCCTTTGAAGAAATATGTCCATTGTGTAACTACTATGGAGTGACTTGACAAGGAGAGAGAGCCAAAAAGACCTACTTCCAAGCTCATTAGAACCTGTAATACCTCCTTTTAAAAATCTATAAAATAAGACTAATTTGATCTCTTTAGAAGAAACTAGTTGAGAAATTTAGTGGATTCTATGTAGACCTAGATGTGATTTGTTTGCAAAGTTGATGGTGTCTTTCTCCAGAGAGAAGTTAATGGTCTTTGCACAAAGTCAAAGCGACAACTACAGAAATCTAGTTTATATTTTTTCCTTTTTCAATTTACTGTCCAGATCCTCTTGGTTACAAAACTTTTATGTCAGGTAGTTCTCATAGATCTTTTTATTTTAATCCCAAAATAAGTAAACTTAGAAATAAGTTAGGAACTTCAATATGTCCAGTAGATTCTCCAATGTTAATGAAAAAAAATATATATATATAGTTTATAGGGTTATGACTTAAGGATTTTCCTTTTGTCTAACTAAGCCTCTTTCCAGCTGTTCTAGATAGAACTTTTTCTACTAGGAACATACAAATGCCCCTGTTTCCAAAATATTAAGTCATGGTAAATTAATTTTTGCTGTTGCAACAGATTACCTAAAAATCTCAGTGTTTTACCATATGAAGAATAAACTTCTTGCTCTTGTAAAATCTGCTAGATGCTTTTCTAGATTATATCTCCACATTTAATCATGTAGTTTATTTCAGTGTCACCATTTCAATATTTCTCATTGCTGTAGAGTTGGAATCTGTAGTTAACTGCTTTGGCTGAGAGGAAATATCATTTCTAGATATAGCTCTTTAGTAAAACTTTTATTGTACATGGTTATACCTAACTCAATTAAATAGAACGTGGACTACTCTGTAGAGGGAAAACTAGGTATTTGTGAACATTAACTATGTGAAACATCTAAATAAAGTTCCCTTCATTTAATAAATAGTTCCACCTTCCTATTCTATATTCTGTATCTTTAACTACGTTCAGAATTATGGAGACTTAGTGAGGCAGAAAGTCAGTAGTTCAATTTATCCTATGAAATGTTTTGCAGCAATTGATTAGAAGTAAAAAAGGGTTTTTATTTTGAAATCCAAAGGTATGAAAGTTGAGGGAGAAAAAAGTAAGAGAATGTGCTCAAGAGAGAATTCAGTCTTGTCCAAAGCTGGAAAGAACCCCGGTGAACAACACAGCATGAAGGTGCATATCTTAAGAGAGGAGGTGCAGGCAACATGTATATGTAGGCACTATATTCCTGGTCCAAAAAGCACATGTAATCACATGTATCTTGGCATCAATTTTACCAAATGTCTGCCATACCTTTCTTTGATTATTTCTATTAATGAAATCTCATAATCTCACACCAGAAAATTTCATGTTGATTAATATTTTTTTGGTTTTTGGGCCACACCCGGTGATACTCAGGGGTTACTCCTGGCTATTCGATCAGAAGTCGCTCCTGGCAGGCATGGGGGACCATATGGGGAACCGGGGGATCGAACCGTGGTCCGTCCTAGGTTAGTGCAGGCACCTTATCTCCAGTGCCACCGCCCGGCCCCCTCATGTTAATTAATTTTAATTTAAAAATTCTTTCTTGTTTTGAACCTTCTACAAATACTTCCCAATCTAATTCTATACCTTTAAAAGGTTTCAGATCACTCCCCACTCAATATCCCAGGACTCTTAAAATAAACACATATATAATGATATATAATTATATCATACCATAATGATATAATGGTCTGAGTATTTTTGGGGTGGTCACATCCGGTGATGCTCAGGGTTTACTCCTGGCTATGCGCTCAGAAGTCGCTCCTGGCTTGGGGGACTATATGGGAAACTGGGGGATCGAACCGCGGTCCATCCTAGGATAGAGCAGGCAAGGTAGGCACCTTACCTCCAGCGCCACCACCCGGCCCCGGTATGAGTATTTTTTAATGTGCCTGTTGTCCATCTGTTGGCCTTCTTCAGAAAAGTGTCTGTCCATTTTCTTTCCCCATTTTAATGGTTTTTTAAGGAATAATGGGGTTAACGTTTATTAATATTTTGTGTACCCTAAATATCAATCCTTTATCTGATGTGTTGAGTGAAAATATTTTCTCCCACTCAATTATCTGTCTTTAATCTTAAGAAAATTCAAATCAACACAACAATTAGATATTATCTTACACCAGTAAGAATGGCACATATAAAACATATTGGGAACAATTTCTATTGGTGGTGGTTATTTTGTGAAAAAGGTACTCTCATAGACTTGTGAATAATAAAGATGAGGAACATATATACAATGGAATACTACATACCTGTAAAGAATGATTCACTCATGAAAATTGATTCAACATGGTTGGAACTGGAAGATATTATGTTAAATAAAGTAAGCCAGGAGAAGTATACTGAATATCACTTACATGTGGTATTTAAAATAACTGTATGAAGAAGTGCAATGACTTAAATGAGAATTGTCTAGAAAACTCTTATTCCAACAGTATAGTGAGAAGAAAAGGAAGAAACACAAGTTTGAAAGAATGGGAGATAGGGACCAAGAGGTCTCAGGTTCATTGGTGGTGTTAAAAAAAAAAGGACAGAACTAAATATCCAAGTCAAATTCAACAGCACTAAATCATAATACCCAAAATTTAACAACCAAACACAAAAATGTGTCTATTATAATGGCAGGCTGGGGTGAGGGGAGGTGGCATGGATGAACTCTGGGAATATTGGCGGATGTAGGTCGACACTGACCGTGGGATTGGCCCTGAATCATTGTATATCTGAACTCCAACTTTGAAGGACTTTGTAAAACACAATGGTTTCAATAAATTATTTTAAAAAAGCACAAATCTCACGACCAGCGTGGTGGTGATAGAGGTATGGTGTCTGCCTTGCCAGCGCTAGCCTAGGATGGACTGTGGTTTGATCCCCTGGCGTCCTATATGGTCCCCCAAGCCAAGAGCGACTTTTGAGTGCATAGCCAGGAGTAACCCCTGAGCGTCACTGGGTGTGGCCCAAAAACCAAAAAAAAAAACAAAACAAAAAACCCTACAAAAAAGCACAAATCTCTTGCTTGCTTAATTTTCCACACTTTATTTTATTTTTTTTCTTTCCTTCAAACAGAATCACATAATTTGATCCATCTTGTTCTGCCTCACAAATTGAGAGGGAAATAATGGAGGGTATCAAGACCAGACAGTTGTATGAACATTAAGTAGAAATAATAAAATGATCAGACTTAAACACTAAATCCAAAGTCAATGACAACAGAATTGATACTCAATCTACAACATGCTAGACACAGAGGGGACCAGTTATTCTAGCAACCTGGGGGGTAGAGGAGGGGGGGTATGGGATGCATGCTGGGAACAGGGGTCGAGGGAGGACAACATTGGTGGTGGGAATGCCCCTGATTTAATTCATTATGTACCTAAAATATTACTGTGAAAGATTTGTAATCCACTTTGGCCAAAATAAAAATAAAATTAAAAAATAATAGTTTTAAATTCAAGATCACTTATAAAAAAACAATATAATTAAAAAAAACCCACAAATCTCTTTTTAGACCAGACTAGAGATCCTGTATATCAATCCTTTCTTTTGTGAAACTCAAATCCCACTGTCCCAATCACCACTCTTTATACCTCCTTTCATTGTGTAGTTTGAATACTGACTATCCCAAACTGCCTGACTATTGTAAAATTAAATTTTGGTATTGTTCTTTTAGGAACTTTCTGCAAATCTTATTATGTCACCAAAGATCATTTTTGTCCAAGAAGTCATATCATACAATAGGCATGAAATAATCCAAACCAGGCTGAGGGTGAGACACGTGTAATATAGCATTCTTCCTCAGATGGAGTGTATAATGCCTGTCAGAACTACCATTTTTGAGTACAGAGGCCACCCCAAGGGGGACAGCTATCCTGAGCCTGTCCCACCTACGTTTACATATAAAACAATCTTTGTTTTGATTGAAACAAAGTTGTAAACAAACAGATACAAAGAAATTAGTGATAATCTTTGTTTTCTGTAAAATAAGGTGTAACCCAACACACCATGAAAAGGGGAAGGGTCTTCTGGTTACCCCATCTGGTTTCTTCCAGCCAATTGTCCCAAGCAACTGTGACATACAAAAGACAGACAGTGGGCTCCTCTTTTGCTCAAAAAAGCCATTTTCACCCCAAGTCAGTGCTTCTTGAGAATAGTATAGCCAAGAAGCAAAGCAATGTAGTTGAGCATTTCTTCCACTCAGTGAGCCATACTACAATACCTTAAAAAACACCACACTGCAAATGTCACAATGGAAAGGCAAAGAGAACCCCACCATGCTTAGTAAATAAGAAAAGCTCTGATTATCCAAGTATCAATCACCTAAATAGACACTCTGATAAGGAATCCTGAGAGGAACCTTAGAAGATGTTCAAGGGAAGCTGGAGTGGTGACGCAAAGGTAAGGCATCTGCCTTGCCTGCGCTAGCCTAGAACACACCCTGGTTCAATCTCCCAGCATCCTATATGGTCCCCCAAGCCAGGAGCGATATCTGAGTGCATATCCTGAGCATCACTGGGTGTGACCCCAAAACAAAACAAAACAAAAAAAGATGTTCAAGGATTTCAAAGAAACCATGAATCATGAAAAACCAATAAGACTCAAAAGTATATAAGAGTAAACATGAGACAACTTCAAACAGAAATAATAGAATGAGAACATTTGGTTGGTAAATAAAAAATTCACTGGAACGCCTCACTAACAGAGTAACACCTGCTGAGGACAGAATCAGTGGCATAGAAGATAAAGTATATGACATCTTCACAACATTAGTAGAATCAAAAAGTAAAATATATACAAAAGAGCATCATTAAGATTTATAGCAGATTTATCACAAGCAATAATTCAGGCCTAAAGATATTCATGGAATATAGTGAAAAAAAGTCAATGAAATAAATACCTTACCAAAAATACTTCACCAAGTCAAACTCTCATTCAGGTTTAAAAGAAAGGCACACAGCTTCATGGCTAAGCAAGAACTCAAGAATTTTACATATTTGAAACTAACTTTAAAAGAAGAATGGAAGGGGATATTTTAAAGCAAAAATAACCCCTGAAACACACCAAATTTCTATATAAATGTCATCCAAAATTTTATAAAAATAATTTTCTTTAATGCTGATGGGCAAAATGCATCAATTAAAAGACGCATAATGCATCTCCCTGATGATCAGTGATGAGGAGTATTTTTTCGTGTGCCTTTTGGCCATTTATATTTCTTTTTGATCAAGTGTCTGTTCATTTCTTCTCCCCATTTTTTGATGGGATTAGATTTTTTTGTAAAGTTCTGTCAGTGTCCTGTATATTTTGGATATTAGTCCCTTATCTGATGGGTGTTGAGTGAATAGTTTTTCCCACTCGGTGGGTGACTCTTGTATCCTGGGCACTATTTCTTTTGAGTTGCAGAAGCTTCTCAACTTAATGTATTCCCATCTGTTTATCTCTGCCTCCACTTATTTGAAGAGATACCATCTCACACCACAGAGATTGACACACATCACAAAGAATGAGAACAACCAGTGCTGGTGAGGATGTGGAGAGAAAGGAACTTTGGGGGGGGGGGTTTCGGGCCATACCCATTTGATGCTCAGGGGTTACTCCTGCCTAAGCGCTCATATGGGATGCTGGGGGATCGAACCGCGGTCTTGATCCTTGGCTAGTGCTTGCAAGGCAGACACCTTACCTTTCCCGAGAAAGGAACTCTTATTCACTGCTGGTGGGAATGCCATCTAGCCCAACCTCGATGGAAAGCGATATGGAGATTCCTCCAAAAACTGGAAATTGAGCTCCCATTCTACCCGGCTATTCCACTTCTAAGGATATACCCTACGAACACAGAATATAATACAAAAACCCCTTCCTCACACCTATATTTATTGCAGCACTATTCACAATAGCCAGGCTCTGGAAACAACCAAGATGCCCTTCAACAGATGAATGGCTAAAGAAACTGTGGTACATATACACAATGGAATATTATGCAACAGTCAGGAGAGATGAAGTCATGAAATTTTCCTATACATGGATTACATGGAGTCTATCATGCTGAGTGAAATAAGTCAGAGGAGGAGAGAGACACAGAATAGTCTCACTCATCTATGGGTTTTAAGAAAAATAAAAGTCATTTTTGCAACAATCCTTAGAGACAATGAGAGGAGGGCTGGAACTTCCAGCTCACTTCATGAAGCTCACTACAAAGAGTGGTGAGTGCAGTTATAGAAATAACTACACTGAGAACTACCATAATCATGTGAATAAATGAGGGACCAGAAAGCCTGTCTAGAGTACAGGTTGGGATGGGTTGGGATGGAGGGAGATTTGGGACCTTGGTGATGGGAATGTTGCACTGATAAAGGGGGTTGTTCTTTACATGACTGAAACCTAATCACAATCATATTTGTAATCAAGATGTTTAAATAAAGAAAAAGACACATAATGGCATTATAGATCATAAAACTGAATCCACCATCCTGCTGCTTGAAATAAACACGTTGATTAAATAGAGCAAAACCAGTTTCAAAGTTAGAGGTTGGAAGACAATCCTTTGAGCAAACAATATCCTTAAAAAGGTTGAGATAGCCATAGAAATATCAAATGACAGAGATTAAGGCTTAAAAAGATTAAGAGATAGGGACCCAGGAGAGAGCATGGAGGTAAGGCGTTTGCCTTTCATGCAAAAGGTCATCGGTTCAAATCCCGGTGCCCCATATGGTCCCC
>PVKC010000464.1:0-55793 GCA_004027635.1 Crocidura indochinensis | reverse complement strand
AATGGAAAAGAGAGGCTTAGTAGATTTATATATGACTTTTCATTCCAATAAAGTTGAATCCACATTCTTCTCCAGTGATTATGGAGCATTCTTCAAAATAAACCTCATGCTGGGCCATAAAACATACCTCCATAAAATCAAATGAATATATATTGTATCAATTATCTTCTCAGATCATGATGCACTAAAAATAGAAGTGAATTGCAACAGAAGAGGAGAAATAACTTTAATATCTGAAAATTAAGTTGCTCACTACCAAACAACTAAGGGATCAGAGAGAAATCATAATTTCTGAAAGCAAATGATAATAAAGACATAAATTATCAGAATCTGTGGGAAATAGCAAATGCAGCATTAAGAGGGAAATTTATAGCTTTGCAGGCATTCAGCAGAAAAGAAGAGAAGGTCTATATAAATAACTTAATGGCACAGCTTAAGAAATTTAACAAAATGAGCACAAAGCTGGCAGGAGGAAGAAAATAGCATAACCTAAAGCAGAAATTAATGAACTTTAAATTTCAAAACAATCCAAAAGACCAATAAAAGCATGACTTGGCTCTTAGGAAAAATAAAAAGATTAATGAGCCAGTATGAGGACTCACAAAGAGAGAAACTAATTAAGTGAAACAAAAAAAAGAAGGGGGAATGTCACAACATATAAAATAAAAAATAAATACTATACTAATAATATATATATACACACAATATATAGGCCAGGAAGACCAGTACATGATAGAAATTTTACCACAAATAGTGGGGGATTGCAGTCAGGACAGAAAAGGGACCACTATGACAATGATAGTTAGAAATGATCATTCTGGACAAAAACTGTGTGCTAAACAGAGACAAAATTATAATCATAATAGTTCTTCAGTAACAATATTGCAAAGCACGGTACATAAAAGTGCAAAAAAATTAAGGGGTGGGGCCGGTGAGGTGGCGCTAGAGGTAAGGTGTCTGCCTTACAAGCGCTAGCCAAGGAAGGACCACAGTTCGATCCCCAGATGTCCCATATGGTCCCCCCAAGCCAGGGGCAGTTTCTGAGCACTTAGACAGGAGTAACCCCTGAGCATCAAACGGGTGTGGCTGAAAAACCAAAAAACAAAAAACCAAATAAAGGGAGTGAAGAAAATTGTCACCACTGAGTCAAGCTGGAAAGAGTGAAAGGGGGAGGGCCAGAGGGAAACTGGGGACATTAGTGGTGTTAAATGTGCACTGGTAAAGGGTGCAGGTAAAGTTCTACAGGGTATGAGTGAAATTCTGTTAGTGAAGAACTTTGTAACTATGAAAAAATGTATTATCACCAACCTTTGAAACCATGGTGTTTATTATTTTTACTTGTTGAAAAATTATAATTAAAGCAAGACCCTAGATATAACATTATTGTGATACTGCTTCTACTCTTTATAATTTAACTGTTCTCAGCTTTCAAGAACAACCCTTTCAAGATCATCCCTTCTTTTTCTACCCCCTACCTACATCTTGCAAGATAAAGAGTTTCTTAAGGATCTTCATATTTGGAGCTGAGTTGTTGTTGATAATAATGATTTCTTTAAGCACCATAGTTGCAAAAATGTTCATAGTTGAGCTTGAGTCATCAAATGTACATTACACTTCACCACTTCAACTTTTTCCCACCACCAATGTTCCCCATTTCCCTCCTCCCTCACCCCCAGCATGTCTTTGGGACAGACATTCTATTTCTCCTTTCTCACTATTATTGTCATGGGAGTTGTTAGTGCAGTTATTTTTCTAAATGTGCTCACTCTTACCACTGCTGTTTGTAGTAAGTTTTATACCCTGTGCTGGTCCTTCTGGCCCACAACTATGTTGAGTTCCCATATGACCCAACAATACCACTCCTAAAGACAGACCCTTGAAACACAAAAACAAAATAGAAAAATGCCCTCTTGACTCCTATGCTCATTGTAGCGCTATTTAGAGTAGTCATAATCTGAAAACAACCCAGATGCCTGGCAACAAGTGAGTGACTATAGAAACTGTGGTACATCTACACAATGAAATACTATGCAGCTGTAAGAAAAAATAAAGTTATGAAATTTTCCTAACATGGATGGACATGGAGACTATTATGCTGAGTAAAATGAGTCAGAGCAAGAGATACAGGTGCAGAATAGTCTCACTCATCTGTGGCATTTAAGAAAAATAAAAGACACTATAATAATAATAATACCTAGAGACAATAAACCATGGTTTTTAAATAAAATATTTTTTAAATATAAAGATATGTTTGTGACTTCTCCGCTGGCCACCAAACAAGAATAATGTGAAAGAAATGAGTGAAAGGAGAATGTTGTTCATGTCTACTGACTAAAATTTTATAATAAATATGCATCATTCTAGTTGAAGATTATTCTCCCAATATAACAAAATCAATTTGTATCATGGTTTGAAGAGCCATCAGAATCACTACCCATGATAGATTTTGTGTTATTTGCTTCTGTCTTATTCTACAAAATTAGCAGGAATGAAAGATTAATAGAGACAACAGGCACACATCTTAATATTTCCAATAAGATTAATAGTTAAGTGCCATTTTAGTTCTGCATTATATCATGTAACACATGTGTATTTGTGTTGTATTATTTGAAAGGGGAATGTATGGGGATCATATCCTCAGAGGATATGAAGTTGGTATGATATATTTGTTTTGGGTGAGTTCATGTTAGTTCACCATTTTTCCCTTATGGCAGCTTCTCCTACACAGTTGTCTACTTATAAATTTTTGAAGAACCTGCATCTTTTCTTGATAACTACCAGGACAATATTTACCCATCAACCTTGTCAGTAGGTAAGATGATTCCTTTAAATTTCAAGGGTTTGTGTATGATAAAACTGCTTATATTTGTACATTTTCTTAAGTTAGACATTCTAATATAATTTTAATTATTAAGATACACTATTAAAATGTTAATTAATCAATATTTTAATAAATACTACTTATAATATTTTATATATTTAATTAAAATCTCAGACTAATATAAAGCTCTCTTACCATCTTAATAAAATCTTTTCAGGGGAGACATGCATGCATGTGAGAAATTGCTCATGTTGAAATTGTCATGATTCTCTGTCCAATTCTAATAAATCTGTATAGAGAAAAATTTTAAATGTTTTTTTTTTCTGGGTCCAAACACTAAACTCCCAGAACAATAATCTTCAATGCCTTATCTCAATGTATTATTACCTACATAATGACTTTAAAAATTAAACACTTTTCGACCTACACTTTTAAATTTATTTTTTATTTATTTTCTTCGTTTATTTTATTCATTTTTCCCTTTGATACATCCTTACCATTGTGTAGTGTGTGTGTGTGTGTGTGAGTGTGTGCGTGTGTGTGTGTGTGCGTGCATATTGTTGGGTCCACATAGGTCTTCAGTTCTTTTGAAGGCCTGGGTGGGGTGGGGAGGAGGGATACTTGGGACATTGGTGTTGGGAATGTTGCACTGGTGAAAGTATTTTTTCTTAAAAATATATATATATATATTCATCTATATATGTCATGAATAAATAGCCTTAAAATATAGTTATTTTTTGACCTCTCTCCCACTTTCTCTCCTCAATGCCAGGAATCAAACTAATTATTCACATCTGAAAGACAAGCCTCTACTGAGTTAATCCTTACATTCCTAGCCCCTTATATCTACTGCTAAGTTACATTTATTGTACCACAATTTTTTTGAGTCAGAAATTTAAAGATCGTTCAGCTAGATCATTTTATTTTATATTCTCTCCTGGAACTACAGTGAATATGGTGTCAATGACTGTAGTTTTTTGACTATTTGACCAATACTGAAATATTTGCTAATATGATAGTTCTCTTATATCACTTCTTCACTATCTGGTAGAAGGAGGCCTCAATTTCATGTCATATGAACTTCTTCATATGACAAGAAAAATTACTTGAGTATTATCATATAACTTGATAGCTGGAGGCTCCAAAATAAGTTACCTAAGACATAATTAGGAGGAAAATAGAATGCCTCTTATCTTATTTTGGAAAAACATACATTAATACCACTGCATCATTCTTTTTTTTTTTGTTTTGTTTTGTTTTGTTTTTGGGCCACACCCGATAACGCTCAGGGGTTACTCCTGGCTATTTGCTCAGAAGTCGCTCCTGGCAGGCCCGGGGGACCATATGGGGAGCAGGGGGATCGAACCAAGGTCCGTCCTAGGTTAGCGCAGGCACCTTATCTCCAGCGCCACTGCCAGGCCCCCCACTGCATCATTCTTATATATTAGAATAAAGCTAAGACATCAAAGGGTGGAGACACACAAAGGGTAGAGGTGAATTCATCTCCACATTTTATTTTATTTTTTTTTATTTGGTTTTTGTTCTGCTTCTGTATCATAGTTGATAAAACTTAGGGTTTTTACTCCTGGTTCCGAGTTTAGGAAACAGTCCTGGTGGTGCTTGGGGGCCCGTATGGAATGCTGAATCAAACTTGGGTAGACCATGTGCAAGGTAAGACCATGCCCTCTGTACTCTTTCTTGTCTCATCTCTACATTTTAAAGGGAAATTAATAAAAAAAATTAGTAGACACATCTTAAAATAGCACACTATAGAAAGAGCTGCATATTCCAGATAATGTAACTATAGGATTATGTAATTCTATTAGCATGATCCCTGAGTGAGTTGGTTCACTGAATTGAGATAAATTATAGGATATGAAAATAAAGCATCAAACATTCATATTTTGGAATTATTTTCTAATAAATAAATTCTTGAATTTAATTACCAGAATTGAATTACACAGTTATAAAAAATTCATGATTTAGTTTCAGTCATATATTGTACAACACTCTTCAGCAGTGCACATTTCTAACCACCAATATCCCCAGTTTCATTTTTGTCCTCTTCTGTGCCCTATCCTCTGCCTGCTTCTGTGCCAAACATTTTTCTTTTTAAAAAATTACTTTATTCAAACAACTATGGTAATTACAGCATAACCTAGACTATGCTAACTAATATTCATTTAAATATGTATGTGTAAGCAAAATGACTGTCCTGTCATTATGATAAATGGGTCTAGTCTATAAATATTAATTAAAAACATACACATTTCTTATCAATATTGCATTATAAATATAACAGTCTCTAGAGGTTCCATTTACTAGGAGAGGAAAGATGAGTGTATTCAGCATTTGGCTAATGAGCCATTTGGAACAATGTGTGATTCTGTTTAATTGGTTGCTATGTTGCTATGTAGGACTATAAGCATTATTAATGACTTGAATACCTGCATCTTACATGATTTATATTACTCATGTTTGAAGGTGTATTTTATTTTATGTATAGTTCCTTCTATTCATTCATCCTTATCTATAGAAATAGTGAAAAGTACAATTCTAAACTTCATAAAATAGAGAAAAATTATAGAAAATGAGTACAAATATACTCTTCTACTTATAAAATCAGCAAAACTAAATAAATATTAAATGTAATTAATAAATATTAAAACATTTTGATGTTTTACTAGTTTTTCTCTTTTGAATATTGTTAGTAATCCATGATCTTTTACAAAATACACTTGATTGTATGTAACCATGATGATTATTTTTTCATGTTCAAATTGGTTAAGCTCTTTAAAATGACTACTCTGGGTTCAGAAATATATTATAGGGGCATTATACTATATATACTATATATTGTAAAGTAATATAAAGATAATAACATATAATATAAAGAGATAAGTAATATAGAATCTATATATAATGTTTCAAGGATATTATAAAGCTATGCCTGTTCATGGACAATCCCTGTTTCATCCCTGGCACCACATGCATGCAGTCCTGAATGCACTTAGGTCTAAGCACTGCAATGCTTGAGTATCACTGTAGCATTAGTTCCTAGTATTGATTCACTCCACAGCAAAGTCAAGCCTAGAATCCCTAGGAATAGTCATCAAGTTTCCTACATATCACTTGGGAGTCCTCCACAAACAATTCCTTTGTAATCTCAAGAGCAATCTGCCATTTATTAAAGATAATCTTATTTATTGGTATCACAATATCATTTATACCTTTAAAAATCAAGAAGAATCTTTAAAACTTGATTGCTTTAGGTAAAGAATACGATTGAAGAGCCAAATCTGGACCTGGGGGAATACAGGAGGTCTCATAATTCCTGCAGTAGCCTAATTTATATGCTTTCTCTCATTCTTCCTTATGGGAAGTTTGGGTACATTCATGTGACAATATGCTCTACTAGCTATATTACTTCATCTCTAACGTTCTTGTCAATTATTCTCTCCCTTTTCATTACTATTCCACTAGTTCCACTAATGGTTAGTAATTATCATTCAGACACTTTGCTGCTATGACTCCTGCATTTCGGATCACTCTGAAAGGAATTCCTGAAAAGCTCTTTTCTCAGTGTCTCATAACTAACTACAGAATCTATAGAGGCCTCCTTCTTCACTGTCTCCTTCTGTCAGTCTGCTCTATTTACCCTTATGAAACAGATTGCCACTGTTTTTTTCCTGCCTTCCCTGGCACAGTTTCAGAGCCTTGAGACAATGGTATGTCTGATTGTTCTCTGTCCTGCCCTTAACCTTGAGGTCAAATCATACCTGAAACTTAACAGTACTTCCATACATTTTTGAATGGCCAAATTTACACATGTTTAAACAAAGATGTGTTCTCAGTGTTCTATAGTTGATACATATTTTGAATATTCACTAAACAGAGGTGTAAGTTTCTCATAATGTGACACACATTATATCACTCTTCTGCCAAGACTGCGATGATCTCCATTTTATTAAATAAAAACAGTCACATTGAGTGTGGGTAGCACAGTCGACTGGCAAGAAGTCCAACAACAACAAAGATGCCTGCAACAGCAGAGCCTTGATGAGAGCGGACTGCACAATGAATAAGCTAAAGTGACTCAAACAACAATGGGGATCCCATTGAACAGAAGTAAAGCATGCTGAAATTTACACAGTTGCAAAATAATCTAACACCCACATAAATGACCTCCATGAGACCTCTATGGCAGTAGGGAATACTAACAGTGGCCTAGTAAAGAAAAAAAAATTCCTGGTAATGCAGCACAAAACCCACCACACTTCCTTGGTGAAGACTGCAATCTTGCAGACCCAATCAGTACTAATCCCCTAAATAATCTCTCTGATATGGAGTTCAGAGTGGAAAGGCATAGGGTGTGTAATGAGCTCAAAGAAACAATAGAACACATTGTCGATAAAACACAGGAGGATATGAGATAAGAAATGGGAAAATACTAATAGAAATGTCACAATTAAAAAATTGGTAAGTGAAATGGAAAATTTATTGGAGGGTCTCACGAGCAGAATAATAGTTGCTGAGAACAGAATCAGTGAACTTGAAGATGAAGTGCAGAATACCTGCAGACAACAAAAGAAGAAAATGGCCTCAAAATAAATGAAAGAATATAAAAAAAACTCAAAATAAGCTAACAAATAACAATAGACATTTGGTATAATTTCAAAAATATATATAAGAATCAATGGGGTGTCAGAAAGCCAGGAAGAAATCCCTGAAGAAGCAATGATACATCATTGGTGACAAGCTCCCAGACCTGAAGACTGCATGTATCCACATCTTGGACCCCTGAAGAGTATTATTAACTGAAAGAGACCCAAATAAAAGCACTGAAGCACAGCCTAGTCAGACTGATGAAAACCATAGATACAGAAAGATCACTAAAAGCAGTAAAATCAAAAAGGAAAATATACACAAAAACATCTTTAAGATTTACAGCAGTTTTATCAAAAGAAATCCTTCAGGCACAAGGGCAGTGTTGGAATACAGTGAAAAACACAATGAAAGGAATGCCTCACCAAAGTACTTCACCTAATCAGACTCTTCTAATTCAGGTTTGATGGAAGAATATACAGCTTCATGGATAAACAACAGCTCAAGAACTTTATAAAATCAAAACACATCTTAAAAGAACAGAGGGCTACATTAAGGAATGACAAATATCGCAAACAAACCAAATATTTGCAAAAAATGACACAAAATTCCATGACACTAATCTTTCTCAAAGTCAACATACTAAATGCACCAATTAAGAGACACCAAGTAGCAAAATTGATCAGAAAAATGAATCCAACATTTTGATGCTGCAAGAAATACATCTGAATAGTCAGAGCAAACACAAACTGTTTTATAAAGCAATAGTAATTCAATGGCATGGTGTTGGGCTAAAGACAAACTCTCAGAGCAGTGGAATAAAATTAAGTATCCTGAAACAGATTTCCAGGTTATGACAAATTAATTTTTGATAAAGGAGCAAAATAAGGTCAAGTGGAGAAAAAAAAGACAAAACCTTCTCAACAAGTGTTTGCAAATTTGGTTGGCTATGTGTCAAAACCTGAATTCAGATCTCTTCCTGACACCATGCATGCACAAAGGTCAGATCAAAATGGATTAATGAACTTGATATCAGACCTGAAACTATAAGACATATAAAGGAAAACATAGACAGAACTCTTCTTGACATTGAAGCTAAAGATATATTTAAGGTGGAAACACCAATGTCCAAAGAAGTAGAAGCAAACATAAACAAATGGGACTAAATTAAGAAGCTCCTGCACCATAAAAGGAAATGAGTTCCAGAATACAAAGACTTTCTATGGAATAGAAGAAAATATTTACCCAATACCCATATAAGAAGGGCTTAATATATATTACATATAAGGTACTAGTTAGAGCTTAACAAGCTTAAAAAACATTTAACACCATAAAAAATAGGCGGAAGGGATGAACAGACTTTTTTTTCAAGGAAGAAATACAGGTGGCCAAATGGCACATGAAAAAATGATCCAGATTATTAATCATAAAGGAGGTGCAAATCAAAACAACAATTAGATATTATCTCATACCACAGTAACTTGCACACATTATAAAGAACAAGCACAACCAGTGCTAAGGCAGATGCGGGTAGAAAGGGATTCTCATTCACTTCTGGTGAGAATGTAGACTGGTCCAATCTTTTTGAAAAGCAATATGGATATTTCTTAAAAAACTAGAAATTGAAATCTCATATAGTCCAGTAATACCACTTCTGGGAATTTATCCTAGGAAACCAAAAACACAGAGCAGAAAAAAAAAATTCAGCAGTTCTATTTATGTTCATTACAACATCATTCTAAATTGTCAGAATTTGGAAAAAAAACTGAAGAGTTTTTCACAACAGATGAATGGATATGAAATACTACTCAATTGTTAGAAAAAATGAAATCATAAAATTTGCTTATATGTGGATTAATAAGAAGAGTACTATGCTGAGTGAAATGAGTCAGAGGAAAAGAAATAGTCATCAAATTATCACAGTCATTTGTGGCATATATTTATATATATGATAGTATGGTAATAATACAGGTCTCCAAAGCCCTGTATGAACTTAATATTGAAAGTATGCCAAAGGAATTAAATTCCACTTCTATTTCTCCTCATACAATAGAGACAAGAGCCAAGAGGTCCAGTCCATGGTACTGACCTTACCCTAAAGAACAGGGAACTTTAGTTAGGGCAGAAAATGGAATAATATTGGGATGATAATTGGGAATGATCACTCTGTATAATAACTGGATCCTTTACTGGGACATAAAGTAATATGCACAATACCCCATTAAGTAATCACATTGCAAACCATTGTTTCAAATAGAAAAAAAATGGAAGTGTAAAAAAGTGGAGGAGAAAAAATGTCTTTCATAGAGTCAGGGGGTGGGAGGCCAAGAAGTAAACTGGAATCATTGGGAGATAGCTAATGTGCATTAGTGAAGGGGTGGGTGTTGGAGATTATATAACTAAAAAAAACAATCATGAACAACTTTGTAGCTCTCATGGTTATGCAAAGTTAAAAAAATTGAAAATGAACAATAGCCAGAGGTCTCCAAAGCCCTGTATGAACTTAATATTGAAAGTATGCCAAAGGAATTAAATTCCACTTCTATTTCTCCTCATTGTTCTTTCTTTTTTTTATATAATAATAATTTTTATTTTGACCAAGTCATTGTTCCTTCTTAAATCAGTGGTGTGTAGGCAAACTTATTTATGTCTTGTGTGATTCACATTTTGAAACACATTTCTTCAGAATTAAAATAACACACAGCCAAATGACTTGTTCTAAGCCTCACATATTATCCACAATTAGGTGTAGACTATCCCTATGTGCTGCTCTTTAAAGCTCTACTCACAGTGAATTACCACTAACATCAAGAATCACTCACACTTATTGTATTTCCTTGGGTGTCTTCTCTATAGGTTCTAGGAATATAGTATGACAAATGGGTACAAGTGAGAACAACCTCAACTTGAAAGTTGCTGATTTATTTCATGTCCCATATCTGATTGAAGTAGTTTATATTCTATCTTAATATTATGTTCTATCTTAGTATTCAGAAGAGCTGTCCAAAATGACTCTCCATATAATATATTTCAGAAGGCAATTAATTTCCTATGTGAACAGGTAGGTATTCAAGGTACAAAAGTAGTTATTTACCAGGGCAGCTAGAAGAATGTATACTGAGAATAAATTATGCAAATGCCCAAGTTATCTTCCAATCCTAGATGCCAGGTTATTTTTTCAGTCCAGAACTATGAAGAGACCCATTTTTTGATATCTTGTTCCAACTATCTGCTCAATTATCATGAACATCTCATACATGAAAGATACCTTGATGTTTTGCATGGACATATTTGCTGAAAGCAATGGATTATCATGGAGGAAATCTAGAAAGCAGACCTCTTTATCATGTAACATTGTCATTTCAGGTTGAACTATAGTTTGGGTTGTTTTCCAAACAATAAAAATAAGTTTGATCCTTCCATTGCTAGCTCCAGACTCAAGGCCAATCCCACAAAGACAGGAGGTGATGAATCAGTAATGCAAAAACAGCAAAGGATTTTATTTTAAAATACAAAAGCATGCTGAGGCTGCAAGTCTCACAAGTGTGATTCTGGCCCATCTTACATTCTTGCTTTTATACAATTTTATAATGGATTAGCTACACATTTTACAACATTGCTTAGGGTCAACTGGTTAATGAAGAAAGAATTTGGGTGCCAGCTAGTTAGGTTTCATAGATTTTTGCCAGCTAGATAAATTTAAGACCCACATTATAGTTGAGTGCTCGCAGGTCCTGGGGATATAATTAGTTCTTGGATACAATTAGATTCCTTAGCTTACTGCTGATTTATTTAAACTATCTGACCATCCTGCTGATTCTTGGAATGCATCCTTTATAGTACACATTCCTTACTTTATGGTCATTGAAGTATTTCTCAGAATGTACCCTTTATGTCTCATGTCTAAAGGAAAGCAAGGGTACAGAAGAAAAACAGCAGCTAATTCTCAATTTACATTCTAATATTCCCTTCTCCATCTCTTGTCCCATTACTTATTCCAGAATATTGATATTTAAAAGCCATTCTTGACATTTTTCAATATATATTCCTTTCAGATTCAACCCAAAAGTTCATAGCAGAGCATGGAAGATTTAAATAAATTTGAATCTAAAAAGCACTGAAAAGAGACTAAATTGGTGGTGGGTCTGTCTGTTTCTTAAATAGAACTTTATTTGCTAAAAGAGTACAGGCAGTTTTAGTCTGTCTTCAACTCTGTGCTGGCCAAAGATAGTATTTATCTTCAAAGAAAAATACTCTAAAGCTTTTTTTGGTGCTTATTCTATTTTTCCCACTGTTTAGATTGAGGTCAGTGCAGCCCTATATTCAATTCAGTCAATTGAATTGAATCTTCTAATTTCATCTCCTACCAAAGATATGAGTAGAGAATTTTCTGTTTTATTTCTTTTAATGTTTTGTAAACAATGATGACACATTTTAACTAATATTCTACTTCTAAGATTAAATTATCTCATCTTAGGATTAAATGATCATAAGATAAAATCTTTTCTCCCCACATTTCTCTTTTAAAACTTTTATTCATTCCAAATATAATGGAAGGAGATCCTAAATTAAAAAAAGTCTTTTTTAATTTGTATAAATTTATAGAGAAATGAGAAAAATAGAACAGGGGAATTCTTGGCTGGGAGGAATTTGATGATTGAGATGAGAACCTAATGTTCCTTTTAGTTTGAAATTTATATACAGAAAGAAGCTGGCTTTTTCTTTTTTTTTTTTTTTTTTTTTTTGGTTTTTGGGTCATACCCGGCAGTGCTCAGGGGTTACTCCTGGCTCCATGCTCAGAAATTGCTCCTGGCAGGCACAGGGGACCATATGGGGCACCTGGATTCGAACCGATGACCTTTTGCATGAAAGGCAAATGCCTTACCTCCATGCTACCCCCTGGGCTCCCCCTTTTTTTTATTTTTTTTTGTATAAAAATATTTTTCTATATAAAATATGGAAGAAATGATTTATTTCTTTGTCATGATATTTGTTTGGAATGTCATTTTAAAATATGTACCAGAGCACATGCCTGCATAAAAGTTTGCTTGAGTATATTTCTGAAACCATACATAGTCCCAACTTCATAAGCAGCTAGGTACTTGCAATCCTCTCTGTGCTGGAAATATGAAGATGGTGGCAGGCAGAATGATTCTGTAGGGAAAAATAAGAAGATATCATTGGAGTTAGGACATCTGTACACATACACACATGCATACATACATGTATAAACAATGTATGTATGCATTTACATTTCTTTGATGCTCACTGTGTGAGAAATGGTATTTTCTAAAGAAGGGTATATGATAGCATCCTAATGCTCTTCTTTACTCTGATTTTGCCATCCTCTCATGGAGGCTAGGGTCTATGTCTCTTTTCTTGAATATGGTATCCTAGAAAAAAACACTAGGGATATTAGAACAATTCAGTTTCCTCTTTTTAAGAAACCGTTTTATCTTTCTTGATTGAGATACTATCATTTACAATATTGTTAAGATGATTTCAGGTACATGATTTCAATACCAACTTTCCTCCTCCAAGGTCCCCAAAACCCTGCTTTTAATTGCCCCACTTATGACAAATTCAGTTTTTAGACCAACTTTCCCATTTAACCTTTTTCCCTTTGTTTCTGTCTTAATGTTTATCTTTAAGTCACACATATGAGGCAGATTGTTCTGTTTTTGATCCGTTTCTTCTTAATGACTTTACTGTATAATATCCTCTAAATCACAAACATTTCATTACCATTGTATAATTTTTTCTTTCTTACAACTGCAGAGTATCAAACTGAACATATATGGCACAACTTCTTGATCAACTTATCTGTGTTTGGGCATTTGTATTGTTTCCTAATCATGGATAGTATAGTAGGCTTAGTTTTTCTTATGTACAAGGACACTAGTGCTAGAAGTCTGGGCTACAGGAAGATTCTGTACTATTCTGAGCTGCCATCTTACCAGGAAACCTAGGTAATGTGGACAGATCAATGTAGTAATTGAGTGTAGAGCTCATCAGAGGACCTAGTCTCTTACCCTTAAAGACTTTTTCATGAGTCCTGTAACCTCTATTAGCCTCAGGCAAGGGTTCTTACTGAGTCCTCTAGTGAGTTGACAGTTGATGGTACCTACCTGTCTTTCCCACAAAAGAAAAGTTCAATCATGTCTATATAATGCACTGAATTGAATTTGTTTCCAGGTTACATTGCTTTAATTCTAAAGAAACTCTCAGTATAGAAAATCCCATTTACCTGAGTGATTGATATGTGAATTTAAGTGAGGAATTCTGTAAATCTGTAGATTTACAGATTATAACTAAACTCACACTTATGAGCTGCCTCTTTTATCCTAAGCTATGAACTTAAACACTCTCTGCTTCTGCAATCTAATCTATAGGACCTAGACTTCAATAAGTCTCAGGGTCCCTTCTTGGAGCTAAACTCTAAGGCTAATCTGAGACAAATCAAGATGTATGTCTGGTATTGAACAGGCAACAATGACCATTTTTTTTCTTCATTACTCAAAGTCTACTCTTAAAATATTGTCATTTTCAGTTTTATATATAGGTAAGAACTTTTGGAAGCTGATAAATCTTTTGAGGCCACAAAGCTCTGACATCCAGATTGGGCATGTTCTGGCAGCTGCCACTTTAATCAACTGTATCTTTTTCTTGGATTCTTGCAGTCGTCACTGATAGTTTAAAGATATTTTTCCTGCCCACTTTTTATATTGCAAATATAGCAATAGGCCAAAGCAACCCCACATCTTGAAACACTTCCCAGATGGATAGAATCTCCTTAGGTAAATTGGACAAGACCATAGAAATAGAAAGGAACACTGGCTTGTCAGGGAACTGGAGTAAAGAAATGATTGAACAGTAACAGAAGGCACTCTGTAAGTTCAAAATAGTTAAAATGGTAAGTTTATGTTATTGATGTTTTCATGCACATAAATGCATTCCTTAAAGATTGAAGACCTAACTCCTTAAACTGACTTTACAGAAGGTGATGTGGTTAGGCTTCTGCCCCCTCTCCATTCTTGTATGTTCAATTGCCAGAACTATATATATTGCTATCATACTCTGAAACACTACAATCTCATGACATCTCACATTCATAGACTACATGCATTTATCTTTTAACTGGCACAGATTATCCTTTGTTGGGATTAATCGTATCCCTCCCTTTTGGAAGGAAATATTTCTTCACCAGACTCCATAGTATTTACTCCATAATCTTGGAGTTTTCCCACTCTGCAAGCAGCATAAGAATAGTGTTTGTAATGTGAATGAATGAGGGAAGTACAAAGTCTATCTCTAGTGCAGGTTTGGTTAGGGTGGAAAGAAGGAAGATTTGGGACATTGGTGATGGGAATTTTGCATTGGTGACTTGAAATCCAACCACAATCATGTTTATAATCAAACTGCTGAAATAAAGATATTTAAAAAAATAATAGTGTTTGTTTCTCTTCTTCTTAAAGTGGGCCTTCCTCCAAATCCTCTGGTGGCTTCAGTTCTTTTCTTTGTACCATCAGCAGGCCCTATGTTCAATAAGCCTACACAATAAATTAAACCAGCCAGTGGAGCATTGAGCCTTGGGTAACTTGAATGGATCTCAAGCAAAGGTAGAGGATAATAAACATGAAGGAAGATAATAAGGTGTGCCTTTCTGTAGAGGTCAGTGACTAAAAATAGATCCAGAAACCTATCTAGTTTGGTCATAGCACCACCATCTTAGAGTCTGAAAGACAGGGGGTCCATAGCTGGTATTGACAAATAGCAAGTAATGTCTTTGAGACATAATACAGCTAGTAAGGCACTTTCTTTGAATGTTGCTGACTCTGGTTTGATAACCAGCATCACATAATTCCACCCCAGGAATGACCCCTGAGTACAGAACCAGAAATAAATCCTGAGCACCACCTGGTGTGATCTCAAAACCAAAAACATAAGAAGTAAAAGAAAAAATTTTTGAGGTATCACAGATATCAGAAAATAAGAACTATCGAGCTAGTCTATAAATGTAAATTTCAGTGCTAATCCTTGATCTTAAGAAAAATTAACTGTTCTGTGCCTTAGATTCTCCACCAACCAAATAGACATAATAACTTTTACATCATAGAATTGTGTATTCCAGGTATATAGAAAATATAGATCTTGGCTACTTTAATTTATATTCTGTTTCTGTAATCCCCCTAACGAGTTGGCAGAGTATAGGATTACCATTCTATATATGACCCAGTCATGGAGGTCATGTGATTTGCCATCCTAAAGACAAGATCAAGTCATAGTTACCTCAGGTTAGCTTCCTTGTGTTTTCTGAGATGGACATAGCCAAGGTGGCTGTACAGAAGGATTCAGAGCAAGAGACTTGAGGGTAGCAATCCTGCTCTCTATAGAGCAGTAATTCATGCTCGACTGATTTGGACATCTCAGTCCCAGGGGTGGGCCTGTGCTTAGAAGCAGTAGACATTGCCTTCCTGATCCCTGATGGCTGGCCTGATCCATACTCAGGGAGGCAGGACCACTTAGAGTCAGAAGATAAACATATTAACTGAACTTTCCATCTGTCATTTCAGAGAGTCATTTACTGCCTAGCTGTGGTTGGAAAAATTAAGTCCTTGTAATTTACAATCAACATTTCTCTCAGAATCAGGTTAGACAAGTTGGCAGGGTTTGTAGCCTCTCAGCAGAGCAGCCAATAATCAAAACAAGTTTGCTGCAGCCTGCTGTCAGTATCCCTGTCTGAGGCCCTGTTGTCCTCCTGTTCTGGACATGAATTTCTTATGCTGGGCGCAAAGAGCTGCAGGGCATGCTGGGTACACTGAACAGAGTGGGGACAGTAGGAATTAATGGATGTGGGAGTCCCTTCTGCCTTTCTTTTCTCTTTCTACTGCACAATAAATCTTTCCAGGTGCATCCAGAGCTCTGGTTGCCTCAATTCTAAACTTAAATTCTTGAGGGTTAAAACTGAGATCAAGATTTCAGCAAGGTGACTTCCATTAAGGTGTCTCTCTTTAGCCTGTAGAAAAGTGTCTACTATGTAGTTTCTGTGTACATCTGTGTACCAACTCCTTACCTAAGGTCATGTGTCATGTTGGATCATGTTAATTTCATGGGCTTCATGTTTATGTAATCTTTCGAGACACTTGCCCATATACAGTCACATTATGAAACATTGAGGATAAAACTATCTACAAACTGGATGAGGAGAACATAGTTGTGACTGTAGCACACTTCGTGCCCTGTTAACTGTCAACCCCAGAATGATTCTTTCTTCTTTGCCCTGAAGAAACTGGTTTGTGAGTTCCCAGTGGCTGAGGAGGAATCCAAATATATGAAAGGCTGCCTCTTAATTTTCTACTGATTTCTACTATCTGAAAATCAGATGGTGGAGCCAAACTCAGGAAATCCACCTCAAAGCATACTTCAGCCCCTTGTCAGTAGGACCCAAAGTCTTACCAGGCTCTCAGGAGCAGCAAAGACTGTCAGGAAAAATGATTGCAGGCAATAACTTTCCAACAGATAGTGAAAGGCGAGTTATGGACAGGGTCAGATCCATGTTCCTGCTTTGATTGCAGTATTATTGATATTTATAATCGTCTAATATATAGCCTATAATTAGATGATTAATCCAGTTAAGTATCTTCCCTGAAATGTTCTTGTCCAACCTGATTTTACAAATATACCTTTATTGACTATTAAGTACTGATAGCTGGACAATTTAGTTAAAATTAGATGGATAACAGGTAGAGGTTGTTTTAGCTTCTGATTGCACAGTCTAAGATGTGGAAACTGAAGCACTGAGTATGACCCCAATTTGTCAACTCTGGCATGTGTCTCAGATTCTGGTTTTATTTTAGTCATGGGGTCTTTTGGCTGTGGGGGTCCCCCTTATACTCTCAATTTATTCTGGCAAAGGTTGTTGTATTTGCCCAGATAAGAAAGTGGGTGGAGGGAAAAGTATCCATTTGAGTCATCCTTCAATTTCCCCCAGCTAGGTTTAATAGACCATTGGCACAGTTATCCATTAAAGACTTCAAAGTTCCTCCCATAAAGATAATACTTCATCCTACCTAAGCCCACATTTAGACAACTGAAAACTGAGGCAAGACTTTCTATGGCATTTCCAGACCAATAACTAGACAAGAGTTGCCAAGGTTTCCAGCTCCCATCCCATTACAGTAATTAAGGCTCAAAATTACATCCAGAGATCTACTTGCTAAAGAAGTGAATGAGAACAAGTCTAAATAATGGTTGCTGCTGGACAGAGCTCAAGTTTGTTTCTAAGGCCAGGTGTTTCTGACACCTCACATACTGTCAGCTGTTAGCTAAGATCCCACATCTACTACCACTTGCCCACTCCCACTATCTGCTCCTTCTCCTGGCTGATAAATAAATATTAGTGTGGCTGTCCCAGGGCCCTAAGACTGCCAGTACTCTGTGTTCTGCTGCTGGCCCTTCCTCTGCCCAGGACTCTCCTGGCCCTTCTTGTACTTCCTCAAGAGGTTGCACAGGGAAGGGCAGTCTGTTTGTGTAGCTGCAAATAGACATTTTGACAGCTCTAAGGCACAAGGCTTCACTCTGACAAGAGAACTGGCCTACAGAACAGAGACCTCTTTGAGTGGGATGGGATCATTGAAGTCTCAGGAAATCTTAGTGGAATCTTGTTGCAGATTCCCTCTAGTTAGGCTTTGAATCTGAGCATCAACTCTGGTGGTGTATATAACTTGAAGATTATACCAAGCTTGGATAGTCAAACCCTGTGAAGATGATGTCCTAGCATTTCTAAGGTTACTTTACTGTGTGTAGCAAAAGGTGTCATACAGGTATGATTAAGGCTCTGTTAGTTTACATAGATTACAACAAAATGCAGATTGTCTAGTAGGCCTGACTTTAGTAATCCTCATGGAAACAGGCAGTTCTCCCAGATGGTCTCTGTAAAAGTGAACAGTAATGCTGAGGGAAGGATCTGTGATCAAGGACTCTGGACTCTTTATGAATTAGGAGTGAACTCCACTTTACAATCCTGGGGGAAACAGAGACTTCAGTGTAAGGATCATAGTCCTGCATTCTGACCAATCAGGTAAGTGAACCTCTAACAAGACTGAAGTCAGTCATGCAATTTCAGAGAGTGCTTGAGTAAAGAATGCCATGGCCATAGCGTCTTGGCTTTTTGGCTAAGATCAAGTGAAGAATGCCATGGCCTTGTACCTCAACTCTTGACCCCTGGAAATTATGCTATAAGATGTTTATATTATTTGAAACTGAAAAGTTTGTGTTAATTTTTTTTGTGTGTTAATTTTTTACCCAGGAAATATCAATGAATTGTTCTTCTCCCAGCCTTTTCCAATGAGAAATAAGCCTTATGAGATAAGATTTGAACAAACCTGACACATGCATGGGCAGAGTGATATTTCAATTCAGGAAAGTTTTCTCTAAAAACAATGAACCACCACACCTACAACTCAAAGACATAAATGGTGAAGGGGGTGGGGGGGCAGATAAGAAATAGAGAGAGATAGAGAGGGAGAAAAAGATAGAGAGACACTCCTGGAGACACTCCCAGACATTATGCTTGTGTCACATTAAATATGATTTTATGGTGGGGAACGTTGCTGCTAAAAGACTGGAAAAGATATTTGACATTTCTCTTCTTCAGAGCATGGAGGAGATTGATCCATACCTGTGTGAAATAGTCACATATTTACTGTGGGATTAACTGAAAATGACATATTGCTTCTGGGACAGAATATTTGATTATGTGGGAGCAAGCAATACCATTTGGCTCTCTACACTTTAAACACCTAGTCTCCTAAATGAGGATCAGAGGTCCTTGTTAGCCTGTTATGAACAGGTAGACAAAACAAGGATTAGACTTTTTTTTTTTTGGTTTTTGGTTTTTGGTTTTTGGGCCACACCCGGCAGTGCTCAGGGGTTACTCCTGGCTCCATGCTCAGAAATTGCTCCTGGCAGGCACAGGGGACCATAAGGGCACCGGGATTCGAACCAATGACCTTTTGCATGAAAGGCAAATGCCTTACCTCCATGCTATCTCCCTGGCCCCTAGACTTATTTTTAAAACCAGTGAAGTTTGATTACTATCACTGCAGCATATCCTAGTTAATACTGATTAATGCAACCTGCCCAAGCCATGTGAAACAGTCATCTACTACCATGTAGCGTGTAGGCTCTAATGAGAACTATATGAAGTTAGATTGGATGGGATAACTGAGTTTTATGGTTCACAGAAGCTCAAACTGTATTAGAATTTAGAGGACCAAAAATTTTATTTTTTTTTCTTATACTCAGATGCAAGGTCACCCTAAAAATTTATTTTCCTCAATTTTTAATCATTTAAAATTTTTTCAAGCTGTTACATAATCTACAACTATCTTTTTTAATTTTTTTCCTTTTTGGGTGGCACACCAGGTGACACTCAGGGGTTACTACTGGCTATGCACTCAGAAATCGCCCCTGGCTTGGGGAAACCATATGGGATGCTGGGGGATTAAACTACAATCTGTCCTAGATTAGCCACATGCAAGGCAAAAGCCCTGAAACCATGATTTTAATGGATTAATAAATAAGAGTGGATTATGAAAAAGACTTTATTGATCATTATTTCCTGTGGTGGTACATTTAAATTGTTTGTAATTCTATACAAACACAAGTACTATTGCAATAAAATCTGTGTACATAAAGCTTGTTTTCTGTTTCACAATATTTCCTTTGTCTAGCTACCCGGAAGTCGTATTCCTGACCAAAAATGTCTCAAAACTTTACCTTTTCAATCATTCATTTTAAAAAGTAAAATATTCATCTACCCTCATGCCACAGGGTGATCAGTCTTGTGAAAATACCACTCTCTCATTGGTGATGAAAACTGGAGTCATCAGGTCATAACCATCATTTGGCCTGTTTATTATTTATCCAGGACCACAGTGATGAGGGATAAGTATTAAGGCAGTACTAAATACTAAGTGCTAAGTACCTCGGAAGTCTGACCAACAATCTCATCACTGTACTCTTGTTTTAGTCAGGTCACAAAATTTCTGAGCAGCTCTCACCTACCATACTCTCTTCAGTTCCATAGCCAATATATACCTCTAAATATGACTTTTCTCTCATGTTTCTGTGCTTACAACTCATTGGGATCTTATAGACTGGAGCTTAGAAAAGTTGTTAGTACACATGTTCATAAAAGCATTTTGATTTGGCTGCAAGCAGGGTACCAGGGACACAAATAAATTTTCCCTACCTCTCTAGAGCCTTGTAAAGCATTTTTCAATCAGGGTCTAAATGATTCTCCCACTGCTGAGCCCCAGGATATTCCAAAAAGGGAACATAGGTAAATATTGTATAAAGGGGAAGACATAGAACAAGACTTGAGATCCGATAGGTAGCATAGAGACATCATAGGAAGGAAATAAGTTCAGAAAGGGTTATGGTTGAGAAATATTACTCCAGCTATGAATTTGGCTTTTGTTCAAGGGAATTGAAAGACACCTGAATGACTAGTATTCAAACCTACTTCCTTTCTCTTATTCTCAAATGTAATCTCTTTAGCCAAGACAAGCTTTTCCATACTTAAGTGTCTACGGCCTCCTATTTGACAAAACTTTAGCAAGACGACCCTATATTCTATGTGTAACTAGGCCTTGTCAATAGCACAGTTCTATAAAAACAAGGACAGTTCTAGAAAAAAAGATGTAGAATCCTAAAAAATTCAAAATAACCCCAAATATTGAAACTCACAGAAATTTCTCAACTATGTAAATTTTTCTCCTCTCCTTTACCTACCTAATTATTAATTTTCACTTGTTCCTGTGCTATTTTTTTTCAGCCAAAAATTTTAAGAGTTGTGATTCCTGAACAGAAAATTATAAATAAGCCCTGAACATAGTTGGGTGTGGTTCATGACTTTCCTCACTGCTCAACTCTCACTGGAACTTATCTTTCAGTAGTTGAACATTCACCAGAATCAGGGAATAACACATAAGGGGGGACTGAAACCAATCCCTCATGAAACTGTCGGTCTTAGGAAGAAGTCTGCATATTCTGTAAGGAATTATAGAAAGCAGAGACATAGAATTTCATTGCCAAAGACTTATTCTCAGAGCTGATGCAAAGAAAGGAGATGATTGCTTCTTTGTGGTTAGGATACTAAACATTTAGAATGTAGGTTTAATTGAGGCTAAGTTCAAGGTGCTAATAGTAAATGCATAATAAAACTCCACTTTCTTTCCAATTTTCCCACTTCTGATAATTCTCTATTTAAGCACCATAGTTACAGACATGTTTGTAGTTGAGATTTAGTTATAAAATGAACATTCTCCTCCAGTGCAACTTTCCTGCCACCAATACCCTTAATTTCTATCCTCACAAACCCCGTGCCTGTAGTATTAGACAGGCATATTTTCTCTCTCTCTCTCTCTCTCTCTTTCTCTCTCTCTTTCTCTCTCTCTCTCTTTCTCTCTCTCTCTTTCTCTCTCTCTCTTTCTCTCTCTCTCTTTCTCTCTCTCTCTCTCTCCCATTGTAATGGTAGTTGTTACTGTAATTTCTCTAACTGTGCTTACCACTCTTTGTGGTTCACTTCATATCATGGACTGGTCCTTCCAACCCTCATCTCTATTGTCTCTGGAGATTATTGCCATACTATCTTTTATTTTTCTTAAATCCCACAAAGGAGTAAAACTATTCTATTTCAGTCTGCCTCCCTCTGACTTATTTCACTCACCATAGTAGTCTCCATGTCCATCCATGTATAGACATCATTTTTACTAACAGCTGCATAGTATTGCATTGTGTAGATGTACCAAAATTTCTTTAGTCACTCATATATTGTTTCTAGTTTGTTTCCAGATTCTGGCTATTCTAAATAGAGCTATAATGAGCAATGAGTACAGAGGACATTTTTGTATTATGTTTTTGTGTTCCTAATGCATATCTCTTGGAGTGGTATTGCTGAATTATATGGGAGCTCAATCTCTAGTGTTTTGAGGAATATGCATATTGTTTTTCAGAAAGATTGGAGTAAATTGCATTGCCACCAACAGTTAATGAAGGTTCCTTTCTCCCCACAACCATGCCAAATCTTGTTGTTCTTGTTCTTTGTGATGTGTGTCAGTCTCTGTTGCATGTGATGACACCTCATTGTTGTTTTGATAGAATATTTTAGGGTTTTCTAAATATAGTAAACTGTAATCTGTGAACAATGAGAGCATGAATTCTCCCCCTTTTAATATGGATGCCTTATTGATCTTTTTCTTACCTAATTGCTATGGCAAGTACTTTTAGTACTACTTTGAATAGGAGACATGACATGGACAGCTTTGTCTTGTGTCAGATCTTAGGGGAAAGGCTCTCAGGCTATTCTTCATTGAGAATAATTTTTGAGTTCTGCATTGAGTATAATAATGGGCTTGTGCTAACTGGCCTTGACTATATTGGGAAAAGTTCATCCCATTCCCATCTTGTTGAGTTTCTATCATAAATGGATGTTGGACCTTATCAAATGATCTCTTTGCAACTATTGACATTATTAAGTGTAACCCTTCCCCCAACTTTCTGTTTCCCTAACCTCTTCTTTTGGTATGCAAAAGTCCACTTGGATTACATGGCCTTCCCCGACCCTGGAGGGTGGGGTTCGAATAGAAAATAAAGAGTGCTGGATTTGGGCTCAAGAGGGGTCGGCAGGAGAAGCACATGACTTAGCACAGAGCAGAGAGAGCTCAGCAAAGGAAGCACATGGCAAAGAGACTCGAGACAGAGAAAAGCCATGAGGAATAAAGAGATGGGACTCCAATGACTATCTTTTCTGACTGCTGTGTATTATTTCTCAGTGGCTACTACCCTACATCATAAGACCCATCTGCCTGAGGGGTTAGAAACATGGTGCCTTAGGCAGCCTCACCCTACCCAAGGACTTTATATTTTATATTTATAATCAACAATCGAATGATTTTTATTTTCCCTCTTCTTGATGTAGTTTATTACATTGATTGACTTGCATATGTTGAACCATCCTTGCATCTTTGGAATTAATCCTATTTGGTCATGAGTGACCTTCTTGATGGGATCCTTGATGAGAATCCCACGTGTTAGGATTTTGTTGAGTATGTTTGCATCTGAGTTGATCAGGGCTATTGGTGTGTAGTTCTCTCTTTTGCGGCACTTCTGTATGCTTTTGTTATCAGAGTAATGTTATCTTCATTAAAACTATTTGGGAGTGTTTCTGTTTCTTCAATTATGTGGGAAAGCCTGAAAAGTATACGCAGTAGGTTCTCTTGGAAGATTTGAAATAATTTGTTTGTGAATCCACCTCGGCCTGAGCTTCTATTTTGAGGAAGACTTTTCATTATCATTTTTGTTGTTGTTGTTGTTGTTTTTGGGTCACACCTGGCAGTGCTCACGGGTTACTCCTGGCTCCATGCTCAGAAATTGCTCCTGGCAGGCACGGGGGACCATATGGGGCACCGGGATTCGAACCGATGACCTTTTGCATGAAAGGCAAATGCCTTACCTCCATGCTATCTCCCGGGCCCATCATTACCATTTTAATTTCCTCAATAGAGATGGATCTGTTTTAGATATGCTATATCAAATTAGTTTAACCATTTCTTCCAGGTTCTCTTTAGCTTCTTTTTTATTTCTAATTCAGTTTACTAAATTTTTTTATCTTCCTTTCTTTGTGGGTTTTGATAGTGGTTTATTGATCTTGTTTACTTTTTCAAAGAACCAACTTGATTCATTGATCTTTTGGATCTTTTTTGGACTTCCCATTCACTGATCTTTTTTTTGCTCTAAGCTTTATTATTTTCTTCCATCTCTATATTTTTGGTTCATTATATTTATAATTTCAAATTTTATAAGTTGTTTCGTTAAATTATTTATGTAGGCCTCTCTTCCTTTCTGATGAAAGCTTGCAAAGGTATAAATTTTCTTCTTAGTATTAATTTAGCTGTGTTCCACAGATTCTGGTCGTTTGTGTCTTCATTCACATTTGATTCCAGAAATATTTTTATTTCATCTCTGACCATTGGTTGTTCAGGAGTGAACTGTTTAATTTCCAGGTGTTAATTTTTTCCTCTGTGTCTGCTTGTTATTCGCTTCTAATTTCAGTGCATTATGACTTGAGAAGGTAGTTTGCATAATTTCTTTTTTTTTTCTTTTTTTTTTTTTTTTTGGTTTTTGGGTCACACCCAGCAGTGCTCAGGGGTTACTCCTGGCTCCATGCTCAGAAATAACTCCTGGCAGGCACGGGGGACCATATGGGGCAATGGGATTCAAACCGATGACCTTTTGCATGAAAGGCAAACGCCTTACCTCCATGCTATCTCCTGGGCCCCAGTTTGTACAATTTCTATATGGAGCAGAATGTGTATCCAGTTATCTGGGGATGGAGTGCCTGATATATATAGTCCTATATATCTACTAGGCCTATTTCTTCTATTGCTCCTTTCAATGCTAATAAATTGTTGTTAGGTTTCAGCCTGATTGTTCTATTAATTAATACCAGGGTGGTGTTGAAGTCTCCCACTATTATTGTGTTGATATTGATGTCTTCCTTCATGTTTGTCAACAATTATTTTAAATACTTTGCTGGTTGCTCATTGGGTGCATATATGTTTAGGAGTGTGATTTCTTTCTGTTGTACATATCCCTTTATTATTAATAAATGTCTATCCCAGTACCTTATAACTTATTTAAGTCTAAAGTCTGTGTTATTTAATATTATTATGGCCACTCCAGCCTTTTTAAAGGAGCTGTTTGTTTGAATGATTATCCTCCATCTTTGAATTTGAATCTACTTTTGTTCTGACTATTCATATGTGTTTCTTTAGGCTAAAAAATGTTGAATTCATCTGTTTGAACCATTTTTCTACTTCTCATCTCTTTTCTGATGCATTTAGTCCATTTACCTTGAGAAAGATGATTGTCATGGAATCCAGTTTCATTTTTCAGTAAGAATTTGGTGTGTGCTGTGGTCTGTTTTATCTTAAAGTAGACCTTTGAGTCCATCCTTTAAGGCTGGTTTTGAGTCTATAATGTTTCTAAGCTGTTGTTTTCCATGAAGCTATGCATCATATCTTCAAACTTGAATCTAAGTTTGCCTAGGTTAAGTACTCTTGGTGATGCATAATTTTATTGAGTTCTGTCATCATTGCCTTTGGGTCTTGAGGGTTTCTTGTGACATCTCTGTGGTAAACGTTGGAGATGCTCTTTTGAATGTAATTTATTTTTTGATCTTGCTGCTTTCAGTAACCCATCCTTATCTATGAGGTTCTTCATTGTGACTAAGATGTATATTGGGGTGCTTTTTTTTATTCTCTTTTGACTGGTACTCTTCTGTCATGCAAGTCATCTCATGTCATGATTGCATGCACTGGGAGTTTCTCTGCAAATGATATCCTTGACTGTTAATTATTCATGGGCTTTTTCTTTCTGAACTCTGGGACTCCAAAGATTCTTATGTGTGTTGTTTAGTTTATCAAAAATTTCTATCTTTTACCTGTTTACATTCTTTGAGGATTCTTTCCCCATGTCTAAACATTTGTTTTGAGGCTTTATTTGAATCTCTTCTGTTGTATGGGTCTGTTATGCATCTCATCTTCCAGCTCATTGATTCTGTCCTCAGACACTGTTACTCTGTTGAATAGGCTTTCCAGTGATGTTTTCATTTTGCCTACGAGTTTTTCAGCTCCGTTATTTCAGTTTGGTGTTTGCTCATTTCTACTTTCATTTCCTCTTGATTCTTTTTTTTTTCTTTTTTTGTCCTTTTTGGGCCATACCCTGTTACATTCAAGGGTTAATCCTGGCTATGCACTCAGAAATTGCTCTGACTCTGGAATGGGGGGACCATAAGGGATGCCAGGAGATTCAACCAAGGTCCATCTTAGTTTGGCATGTGCAAGGCAAATGCCCTATTGCTGTGCTATCTCTCCAGCCCCTCCTCCCGATTCTTATTTGTGGTTCGTTCAGCTAGTTCCATGCTTTGATTTCTATAAATGTTCTCCATATTTCTTTTCTAAAGTCCTTATCTGAGAGGTTATAAAAGTGCTTGGTACTTCTTGGGTCATTAGAGCTACTGTCTTCATTCTCTAAGCCTGGTGGAGGCCTGCATCATTTTCCCATAGTCACGCTGTACTATTGTGTTTTCTAAGTCTGTGCTGGAGTTCATTGACTAGGAAAAGTGTTCAGCCACTTCTGGCTCAGTCCTTCTGGGCAGAGTCCACTCATCTGCATTGATGTGCCACACTGTTGGTAGGAGAGGTAGCTCTGCTCTTCAAGGTAATATGTGTCCAGGTACAGCTAGTGGGTCTGGGCAAGATCCACTCACCCATGTTCATGTGAGCACCACTGGTGGGGGGCCTCCTTTTCACTTTTAAAAAAATTTTGGTTACTGGCCATACCTGGTGATGCTCAGGATTACTCCTGACTCTGCACTCAGGAATAATTTCTGTTTGGACCCTGGGAAGAGCTATGTTTGATCCCAGGTTTCTAACCTGGGTTGACCATTGCAAGGCAAATAACCTACCCACTGTACTATCTCTTTGCTTATCTGTACTATCTCCATGTCTCCTCTTTCCTTTCTGCCCTAATCTAGGATTCTCCTCAGATGGTTCTTGTGTTTATATGACACCTTGTGCAAATTCTTCCCCAAAATATCTTGATAGGACAGAACCATAGTTTTTACAACAGGAAAAAAGTGGCAACCATTTAATACAATCTCTCAGTGGGAAAATCTTCCCCACCATCTGGACAGATCTCCTCTCTGACCCTGTAATGAGGAGCCACCTGCGTCATATTCTTCCTCTAGCTCTGGATCCTAAGTGTTGCTGTGGTTAAATGTTGGCAGGGGCCATCTCCCTTTCTAGCCAGTACCAATGTCCAATCTCTTAAATTCACTTAATATTTTCTTTAAATCAATTTACTTGTGCTGCCTAAATAAATAAAACATAAAAGAAAACTTTATACCACAAGTATAAATATAGAAACTTTAATACTTGCCATAAATAGAAGTGAACTATATTAAAAAGACAAGGAAAATAAAACAAGTTTATTAAATTCTAGCAGGATACTATTCTGCCAAGTTTCTCAGACTGAAACTGTTCTCCCTTTGTTAAAGAGGAAAATTATCATGTGGAGAATAGTGTTACAGACCTACTTTTATGAACCTAAAGAGAGCTAAAAAGAGACTAGAATTTATATAACAAAAATTCGGTGGTTTTTTTCATGTATTCATTAAATGACTGTGTATATACTGGATGGATAATTCTTGGAACTAAGGACTCAGCAATAAATCTAATGCATAAAATGTTTTTCTTGAAAAGCTTACAATATAGTAGTGAAGATATAAGAACAGAACCACATAACTTGAACCATCTTGTTCTGCCTCACAAATTAAGGGGGCAAGTAATGGAGGACACCAAGACCAAACAGTCGTATGAACATTGATCAGAAATAAAAAATGATTAGACTTAAGCACCAAATCCAATGCCAACTACAACAGAATCGATACCCAATCTACAACAAGCTAAAAACAGAAGGTACACTTATACTAGCAGCCTGGAGGGCAAAGGAGGGGCGATATGGTAGGTATGCTGGAACAGGGGTAGAGGGAGGACAACATTGGTGGTGGGAATGCCCCTGATTCAATGTCACTATGTACCTAAAATACTACTGTGATTGATTTGTAATCCACTTTGGTCAAAATAAAAATTATTGATTATATAAAAAAGAAATAAGTAAATAAATTAAAAATTGTAATTGGGGGCTGGAGAGGTGGGGCTAGAGGTGAGGTGTCTGCCTTGCAAGCGCTGGCCTAGGATGGACCGCTACTTGGTCCCCAGCATCCCAGATGGTCTCCCCAAGTGAGGGGTGATTTTTTAAAAATAATATTTTATTTAAACACCTTGATTACAAACATGATTGTAGTTGGGTTTCAGTCATGTAAAGAACACCCTCATCACTAGTGCAACATTTGCCAGGGGTGATTTCTGAGCATATAGCCTGGAGTAAACCCTGAGGGTCAAACGGGTGTAGCCTCCCAAAAATTTTTTCTTAAAAGGGAAAAAAATGTAATTGAAGGAAGAAAATAACTTAAAGGAAAGAACTAAATGGTAGATAGATATATTTATATAGATAGATATTTTGTATAGATAGATATTTTATATAGGTAGATATATTTTAAGTGGAAATATGCTTTATGCCTAGGAAAGAAAAATGAATGAAATTTGTGGTGCTTTGGACACTTTGGGTTTCATATTCCTGATAAATGTTTGAGAGGTGATTTAGGAATTGTGAAGGTTGACTGAGACCAAATGAAATGGTGTTAATTGCAGAATTGGTATTTGAAACCCAGAAGAGATTTCTGAAGGAGAGAGCATAGATAGATGTTTGAGACCTCAAGGACCCTACAATTGACCATGGAAGAATGTAGGAAGAAGAGAAACTAAGACTGGATAGTAAAGAATGGTAAAGCACAATGTGCTTCTATGGTTCTGAAAACTTAGGAGGGGGAAAGTATCTACAATAATAAAATAAAGAACAAGATTTTCTGAAAGGCTTAGCTAGATGAAGACCCAAAAATTTAACCAGAGTTTAAGGTGGCAATTACACAAGTGATTGGGTAGAAGAGTAAAGATAAATGCCTCACTGAACAGGATAAATAGGAATATGAATAAAATGGAGGAAATACACATTTCCTGTGCTATTTCAAGAAATTGTTCTAGTGTTTGCACTCATGTGTGTTGTAGAGTCTTGAATATTTTATGAATCACCCAAAATCAAGTGTTCCACATGATCAATATGTTTATCCTAGAAACCCTTACCCTGACTTTCCCCAACTCTAGGATTGGGACACATATTGGGGGGGGGGTGCCTTTTAGATGCATCTCCTTTCTAACTCACTGGTTTCTAAAAAATGTATTTCCTCTCTGGGTGCCTGCAGACATGTGTAATAGAAAAGACACATGCCAGGGCTGTAAGGCTGCACACAAGACTCTTATTTCAACACATAGAGAGGTGCCTAGACAAGTCATGCCCCAGTACATGGAGAATTCATAGGATTCAAGAAAAGATTGGCCCTGGAGCTTTCTAGTTTAATTACATAATATGGGGGTTGGGTATAGAAGAGAGAGGGAAATGAAAATTTAAAATAACTGTTATTTAAAAATGACTCATTGTAAACCCTATTTCAGTGAGGCTAGTACATTCAATACTTCTTTGGAGTCCATTGGCAGACAGGGCTCTGTTAACTTCTCATGGGGCTTTCAGAATAAAAACACTCCTGGAAGATTGGAAAACAGCCATTTTACAGTTAATTCTGATCAGGGTCTGTGAAGAAGTGGACTTTCTTCCTGTAAAACCTTTGCCTAAATAGTTCAGAAAAGTCTTATTACTCATGTGCACTTCTATTTTGTGCCAACAGAGCAAACCAGATACACCAAGACTTTGGGTTATTTTTTGAGATCTCATTCATCTGAACTCATCTATACCCATCTTTTTCTTTGTATCATTGACCACTAATATTAACAAAAGTTGGTTCTAATGAACAGAAAAAATTAAGACAGATTGATTGCTATATTCTTGAGCATGTGCAAGAAGAAAACTACAAAAAATAATACTGAGAGCCTGCCATATGCCTAATGAGTGCTCTTTTTTATTCATTGCTGGCACTCTGTGTTGTAGACAGGAAACCAAGTTCTTAATGAGGAAAATGATTTGTCCAGGACCATGATGTGACTGAAAGACATAAATCTGCTGATAAATGACTTTATTCCCATGTTTTTCGAACTTGTCTGAGTTATTGGCAACCAGAGAGGATTTCCACCTTTGAATAAAATAATGTTCAAAATAATGCAAATTATAGTTATGGGGACTAATTGTCCAAAAGTCACATTTGTAATGGTGGAGGAAACTGTCCGCCATTAGATCATGCTCTTCCCAGTAACCACATACAAACTAGACCCCATTTCTTCCTAAAGGCTTCTGCTTATTTCTATGCCTGCTAGACCCATCTGCACACTGATTTTAGTGATCCTGCTTCAAATTGCACCCACTGCCATATACTTTTTCTTATTTAATTCATTGTTTTTCATTTCTATTTTTAGTCTATGAAAATTAGGTTTGTTTGAGGTTTATGCCACTTTCCTGAAACTTAAAGTTGAGGTTCAAGCCTTGGAAATGTGCTTTTGCTCCTTCTATGTCCTACAGAATCCCAATAGGTGGGCTCTGTAAACCTCTTTCTTGACTCCACTTAGCTCCAAGGTTGAATAGAGTAGAAGTTCCACTTGAGAAAGTCAAGCTCTTTGAAGAGTGGAACCCTTCTAATCTCAGGCAACTGGTTTTCAGAGTCAAGATCCCTAACTCATCAGCCACTGGTGACTCTGACAGTATTTTCTTATGTGACATGACTGTTTACCAAAAATATTGTCATATTTTCTTATGTATTTTTCTTCAAGTCACCACAGAGGTTATTACTGTTGTTGTTCTCACTTTACAGAAGAAGAAAATGAGGTGAAGGGCTTTGCTCAGGGTGATATATTACTGGATGGTACATTAAAGATATAAACCTAGATTTGGGTTCTAAGTGAACAGAACTATACATAACAAGAAGAAAATGAGGTGAATGGCTTTTCCCAGGGTGATATGTTACTAGATGGTACTTATGTTAAAGATGTAATCCTAGATTTTGGTTCTAAGTGAATAGAGCTATACATAACACCATGGGGTTGTTTTGCAGGCCTTTTGGCCTGAGTAGAAATGAGAATGGCTCCTGGCATTGTGAAGTTTGCCTTGTTCATGCACATGTTTTCTTCTCCATATAAGCACAATGTGCAATAACACAGCCAGGTGGAAAACCTGGACAGACTGAGAAGAGGTATATTTCATGCTCTCAGTAAGTTGTTCTGCTTGGAAAGAATGTGCCACTGGAAGTCTCACTGTCCTCCTCCCATTTTTTCTCCTTGTGCATTGTTACCCAGAAAAACAAGGTATCATTTCATTTTCTTTTGTGGATAATATAAATCTGGAAGGAGCTGCATTCAGATCTTCTTCTCTACCCTGGCCTCATTAGTTATGATATTTGTGTTGACAGTTTGGATACTGATGCAGCATATTAACTTTGGGACCCTTACCTCTATCTTGCCAATAATTCAAAAATAGAAATAAAAAATCATTAATTTTCTGCCAAAGTCTCATTTAAAACACCCTGAAAGGCTACCTGGTGAGAGCCTCTTGGCAGTGTTAGATTACATCTTTATACTGTTGAGCTCCAAAGGGGATATAGTGAGCAAATATGAAACATGAAGAGGCTGAGGATGAAGAGGCTTCAACCATTCCAATAAAAGCTTCCTTTCTGATGCTCTGAACCTGGTCAATTATGAGAGTACTTTCTCTGAGGTTGAACTTCCTTATAAACTTTATAACTTCAATATTACAGACCCAATGTCAACTTTTGGTGATGCCAAACCATTTACTTTTGGCACAAACCCACTTTCTTTCTCAATAGATTCTTGATCATGGAAAGTTGACTCCAAAGGCATCGTACATATCTACAGACTCTTAAAATTTAATATTTGGATGAATTGCATGGAGGAAGATCAGAAACACATGGAGAAAATTTTCTTTAAACTGTGGTGTGGAATTCTGAAAGTAAGGAGAAAGGTTTGGCGTGATCCGTCTAAAAGTTGCAGATTTCAGAGCACTTGAAGCATCAGTGAATTTTTCCCAGACATAAATTCTTTGGCTAACTTCTCCTGAACACCCCCCTCTCTCTGTCTCTCATTTTCCTCTCAATGAAATATATTAGGGATAAAGGAAATGAAGAGGACATGAATAATTAAAGACAATGCTATCAAAAAGGCAGAATGTGAACATGTAAATTATAGGCCAGGGGACAGTCTGAGGGTTTGAGTTAAAGTTTAAAATATATGTCTACAACAAAGATTTATTGATTTCTCTCAATGACTAAGGCGGTATTCCTTCTGAGCTGATCCCTGATAATGAAAACACATATAATTTAGAAACTATTCATGTCCTTAGAATAAACAGAGCATATTGGGTAATTGAACCATTTTCATAGACTACTGTTTTGTGCTATTATTTGGTTGATGTTTAAAAGAATTACATCTTATTTTCCACCTTTCCACTTTTAATAAAAATCTGTGTAGACTAAATGAGTTTTTGAAGACCTTACTGAGGTCAACTTTTGATATCCAGCTAAGACTAGAAGCTGTATGTTCAAGGTTTAGAACCATCTGATATGGAAAGAACCAGAAGGATTTTAGATGTGCTGAAAACAGTCTCTGTCTCTAAACATATACACACAAAACCAAGAGGTGTATCCTCTTCTCTCTGACTCTTTAATCCCATTCAGGCCACCATTGCTGGAGTCCCTCCTATTTTTTCCTTTGTTTTGTTTTGTTTTGTTTTTGGCCCACACCTGGTGATGCTTAGGAGTTACTCCTGGCTATGTGCTCAGAAATTGCTCCTGGCTTGGGGGACCATATGGTATTGCACCAGGTCCATCCTGGTCAGCCACAAAGCAAACGCTTTACATCTTTGTTATTGCTCTGCCCCCCCAAGCTATTTTCAATGTTTTTGTCTATATGTTGTCACCTGTATTGGGTGATAAATTCCATCAAAATAGTCTGAATCTTTTTTGTTGCTGAATATAGTGGCCAGAGCATGAGGCAAGTGGCCAGAACACCAAACTTGCCTAGGATTTCATCTTAGTTCATTCTTCTATTTTTGGAGAACCTATAACTTACTTTCCTCATTTTGCTTTTCTTCCTGGCATAGGTTTAAAAACAAAACAAAAACCTGAGGCAAACAAACAAACAAACCACTCACCTCTGCTGCTGAGAATCCCATTTTTTAAAAAGTTGAGTTTGTCAACCTTCCCTGAGCCTGGGGATTTAAAAATCAGAATGTTCACTCTGTTACCACTAGCTAAAATCTGAAGCAAGAGAACTACTGAGTGTTCTGTTATAAAAAGAATCTAATGTTGCCCTTTTCTGTAACTTACAGTAGGGAGTGGGGGTAAGGGCAATGGAGAAAAAACACATACAAACATCTGGGAACCGAAGATCTGAGGCTTACAGACTTTGAATGTGATCTTGTGAGGGGTCTTCACATCTGTTCTCTCAAGTTCCATCTGTACCACCGAGTATTGCCAGAAGTACTCTAGAGAAGAGTGAGATAATGCTCCCTTTACAGAAGCACCCCTCGTGTTGGAGAGAAAGAAATGTAAACACAGGATAACTGAATTATAATGCAGCTTGAATACATGCTGAGCTAGATGAGTTACAGGGCATGACCATTCTTAAACCCGTGCATTCCTGCACTTTATATTTTATTGTAAACATATATCCCTATGGGAGTGAGAGGAAAGAAAGAATTAAAAATTTTACAGGGGAAATATAATACATAACATGATGATTCAGGGAGGACCAGATGTACAGCATTACAATGGAGTGAAGGCTTCACTGTGGAGGTCATAAGAGGCTCAGGGCAAGAGAGTAAGTGGGAGCTTGAGAGGCCATCTGTAGACAACAGTTTCAGAGGGGTCCTACCTATAGGATAGAAAGACAGGGTACCCAACTGGGTTATCCAGAGCTTCAATAGGAAAGAGTGATAAAAAAAACATGCAGAAGAGTTCAGGACTCAGTCAGACTAGTCCTGTGTGCCAGCTGAATTGTCCTGTAAAGGAAAAGATAAAAGGTAACCAAGAAGGGACCTAACTTGGAGGCCATGCTTATATTCTTTGGAGTGTGTGGTGTAAAAATGAATATGCCTTATTTATGCAAGAAGGGAGGTTAGAAGAGGGTGTTCATGCATCTGCAATCATTACACACTGCAGAATCCAACTGTATAGGAAGTGATGCAACTTTGCTACTCAAGAGGGAAGAGAGAGAAGGTTCTTTATTGCTCAGGATGAGTTCCCCAATGAGAGAGGCCAAAACTAGCCTATGAAAAGCTATTATGTTTGGGGTTCCCAGTTTGTTCAAAAGGACTTAAAATTTATAGATTTAAATTTTATGTAAGAAATGTTATTTTCTTCTAGGGAAATATGCATTGTGTTTTAGTGTGAGATGGTACCTTCCAAACTATTTTTTTTGTTTCTGTGGATGACCTCTGGAGAGATCATCAGAGTTTATTCTTCTATTGGGAGGACAGTCTTGGCAATGGTCAAGATTTACTCCTGGCTTTCCTATTAGTCTTTGGGGATGATGGTAATTAAACCCAGGTCAGTCACAAGAAAAGCAAGCACCCTATACATTGTACTGATTCTCCAGCCACTCATGGTTTATTTTTAACCTGCTTTTGCTGGCAGTATGTGTCTTCTGGAGAAACCTCTATCAGTGCTGTGGCCTAGAGGCCACCTGCTGTCTCCCTAACCCCCACCACCCCAGCAACCACCTCCAGACTCCTTACAATGTTTCTTACCACTATGGAGAAGGGGCCTAGTAGACTTCAACAGGCTATCAATCTTCATTAAGCCTTTCATTGTCCTCATCAAAGTCCCAGTGCTTGGAAAGCTGTTTGATGGAACCTCTGTGACCCAAGGCTATTTATTAAAAAAAGGCTAATTGACCAAAAGAAAAATCAAACAGACAGCATGCCTGGGGTTGAGACTGTCTGCACTGTTACATTTCTGTCTCAGCTTTAACAAAGGAGAAGCCTACCCAGGGTCCAGAACTATCCAAGGATATTATGATGAGGACTCACCAAGAGAAGGGGTTGGAGGATGCCACAAACTCTGTCTTCCTGAGGCCAAGTCCTTTCCTTACCTCGCCCTCCCTAGTGGAATCCTGTCCCATTATTTCAGAGACTTTTGCAATAGAATGAAATCCCCACTGCTCAAAGGAATTCAAAGTCATGGTCCTACTAGGTGCTAGATATTTGGTCGCAGTTGATTTGTATAGAAATTAGTCATTTTAAAAGGGTTTTCTCACACGTTATTTAGTACACTTTTATTGGACTGAGACTGGCAAGTCAGAGGAGAACACTCTGCCCTTAAGTAGTTCATGGTCATTATCAATGTGTGTGTGTGTGTGTGTGTGTATGTGTGTTTGAGTGAATGTCCATGCAGGACTGCATATGTCTATGTACTTTTATGTTTGTGCCCGAGTAGATATATGGATATATGAGTTACATATTCCTTTGTAAGTGTGTACATGTGTATTTTTAAGTTTGTGTGAGTGTGTAAATCCAAATGCAGAATTGTTTTAAAGAGTCAGAATCACCAAGGAAGGGCTGGACCAATAATACAATGGATAGGGTGTTTGTCTTACATGCGGTCCACCTGTATCCAATCCCCAGCATGTTATATGGTTCCTCCAAGCACTGCCAGGAGTAATTCCTGAGTGTAGAGCCAGGAGTAAGCCCTGAGCAACACCAACTATAGGTAAAAAAAATCACTCAGGGAATTGTGTGGATTCTAATGAAAGCTGAGGAAGAAACTGAAAGCATAATAGAGCCATCTCACTAATCTGAGATCCTATTTTATAGAGAAACCAAAGTAGTCTTATGCTACACAGTTAAATTGAGGATTGGAATCCCTCTTATCCATAAGAGAAATAAGTGGACTCAAGACCTGATGTTCACAGAGTAGTCAACTGCAGAATGGCTAATGCAGTAAACAGTGTGAGTCCAGAAGCAGGCATAGCTCCTCTTCTGCTCGAATGGCTGAGCTGATGAGGACACTGTTCCAACAACTTCCATATCTATTGCTGTTTGAATATATTTCAAGAGTTGGTATGTTTGACCTTCTTTGAAGTCATGATTTATACAATTTATATACTACACACAAGGGAGAGGTTCCTAGTTCTCAGCCTTCTTTTCCTTTTTCTTTTCTTTTCTTTTTTTTTTTTGTTGTTGAAATATGTAACACTTCAAGAATTTGAGTGTCATCCTTGTGCAGGGGCCATGCTAATCTTCTCTGTATCTTTCCAATTTTAGTATATGTGCTGCCAAAGCGAGCACCTTCTTTCCTTTTTGAGAGTGTATGCAGAATACTCTTCAAAGTGTGTGGCTTGACAAGATCCCATCCTATTTCTGTTCATCTGAGTCTCATGGGTCCTCCAAAAGACAACAAGTAACTCTCTGGGATATTTCTGGACTCCTTTATTTTGTTAACGTCACCTAAATATTTGGTCAGAGCGACAGGGATAGAACAGTGAACAAAACAAACCAAATGAGAAAAAAATGTAGAGTGATGATCTTCGAGCCAAGTTCAAGAAGAAAATAGAATACAAAATTTAATAACTTCAGGAGTTGCTTTGAATACCAAGTGCTGCATTTGTCCATTCTTTCCAGGACCTCTACATGCCTACTTGTCACTCACCAAAACAAAAATAAATTGGGGTATTTTGGAGTCACATCTTTAGGTACTTATGTACCTATGTACTTTAGGTGGTTTTCTGATACTTCTCAGGGAAACATAGAGTGCTGAGGATCAAACTATCCCCCACCCCAGATACTCTTCATGTGTTGAACTATCTCTCTAGCCCTGAATCAGTAATTCCTAAGTGGTACCAGTGTCTCCTGAGAAACTTGAGACATCACTAACAAAGAGACTTTCAGGGGCCAGGGTGGGCACAGTTTGATCCCCAACATCTTATATAGTCCCATGAGTCTGCCAGGAGTAAATTTTGAGTGAAGAACCAGGAGTAATCCCTGAAAGCCACCAGGTGTGGCCTAAAAACTAGGAAAAAGAAGGCATCTCAAATTTTCTGACTGATTAGATGGTGGGGTGGTATCCCAAGAATGCACATTCTGCATAGGGGTGCTGATACATGTTAGGGGTACATTTGGAGAAGCATTGCTCTTAAGTATCCTATAAAGAGAATAACATCAGCTCACCATGAAGAGTGGTGAGTGCAGTTATAGAAATAACTACACAGAGAACTACCATAATTGCGTGAATGAATGAGGGAACTGGAAAGCCTGTCTGGAGTATAGGTGGGGGTGGGTTGGGAGGGAGGGAGATTTGGGCATTGGTGGTGGGAATGTTGCACTGGTGAAGGGGGTGTTCTTTTTTTTTTTTTTTTTTTTGGTTTTTGGGTCACATCTGGCAGTGCTCAGGGGTTACTCCTGGCTCCATGCTCAGAAATTGCTCCTGGCAGGCACGGGGGACCATATGGGGCACCGGGATTCGAACCGATACCTTTTTGCATGAAAGGCAAACGCCTTACCTCCATGCTATCTCCCGGGCCCCAAAGGGGGTGTTCTTTACATGACCAAAACATAATCACAATCATATATGTAATCAAGATCTTTAAATAAAGGGGGAAAAGGAGAATAACATCAGAAGTGAACTGACTTAAACCATAGACAGAGAAGTCTTAGAAAAAAGGTGAAAGAATAAACAAAGAAAACCCTATATGTCTATAGAAGAGGCCATGGTTTTGTGACTCCCCATGGAAATGCAACCTCTTTGCCACTCATCTGAATATATCTAGGAAGTGGACCACTGAACAAACAGGTTTCACAATTCCAAAAGAGAGGAAGTCCATAGAGCAGGTATTATTTGTGTACCACATTTCCTGCCATGTATTACTGAATATTAACTATCTTATCCTTCCACCAGCTTTTAAGGTAGTTCTCTGGTTCCCATTTTATAGATTAAGGGGAGAAATAGAGAGATCTTTTCTATCTCTCTGTATTGTGAAGGCACAGTAAAAGGGTAGATATCTGTGAATCAGAAAGAGAGCTTTCAGCCAAATATACCCACTCCAAATTTTTAGCTTGAACTCCTTGGTCTCTACAATTGCAAAAACAATAGAGTTTTGTTGCATAAGTCATTGAGTCTATGGTAATTTGTTATGATATTTAGTCCAAAAAGACTAACACAGGAATATTCTAGAAATACAATTATCCATCACCCAAGGAGTTGATTAAATTTTCAGGTCATCATGGCTTCAAAATAATCAAAAAGATTTTGAACCTAAAATCCTCACTTTCTGTGAACATGTAGACATGTAGATTTGTAACATGTAGAGTTAAATTAAATTCTAATAGAGAACAGGAAACATGTCTTGAAAAAGACCTCTTTCTTCTCAGAGAAATTTTGATTAGAAGAACCTTTATCCAAATGTTGTTTCTTAGTTGATGGTTTTGGTTTTTTTAGTCATGGTTCTTTAGGCCAACATTCTTCAAATTTTGCCAGAAGATTTTGAATCGTCTAATATTCAACTTCCATTTAAGTAACATTGTTTTATGTTGCCTTGTCAGTAGATTTTATTTATCTTCAGTAATCTTTACTCTGTCACTATAGGTTGCTAATGGGCAAAGCTATGTAAGGACAACAGAGATTTGATTTTGAATCATAGTCAAGGATGCAGGACTTGTATCATGATTCAAGATATGTTATATCTTGGAAGAACATCAAGTCTTTCCCCTAATTAATAATAATTTAAAATGGATCATATCTCTCTTTTCCCTCTCTCATCTCCATTCCCTCCTTCTTTCCTCTCTCTACAACCACAAAACATTGCATATTTCAGTAATTCATAGTTAAATAACAATAAATGAGTGGAAGGAAAAAGAATTGACAACAGTGAGAAAAACAAGGCAATAACAGACTAAATGAACCATGCCTGTCTCTTACATCAAAGTACAATTTAATCATAAACAGGAACAGACAGACACAGATCAACAGATTCTTGAAAGAACCATTTACAAGCACAAATATAAAACCAGCAATTCCTCGGTGATCTACCCACCCATATCCTCCCTTACTTAGCCAGCTGTACCATCAGTTCCATAATCTGTGGAGGCATACTCAGTCATTTGACCAGTTAGGTTTGAGATTCTCTGTAGACACTATTTGTTGTTTTTCATCTTTAGATAATATGTTGTCAATATCAACTACTCTCATGTTTCTTAAAAATTGTGCTTAAAATTCACTTACTACAGATATTTATAACACCTAAACAATTCCTTCTGGTTTTTTGGTTGTGGTGTGTGTGTGTGTGTGTGTGTGTGTTTTCATTCGTATACTTCCAACAAAATCACATTGCTGAAATCATCTTCTCAGTCTCATAATTTGAAGGGGGAAATGGGTGATACCAGGACTAAACATTCATATGAACATTTAATGGAAATAAAAAATGATTAGACTTGAACACCAAACCCAAAGTAAACAACAGAATGGATACCCAGTCTACAACAAGCTATACACGTGGGAACCAGTTAAGTTAGCATAGTTGGGGTGGGAGAGTAAAGGAAGAGGAAGTGGGATGTATGCTGGAAAAAGGGGTGAAGGGAGGACAACACCCTTGGAGGGAATTCCCTTTATTCATTGTCACTATGTACTTTAAATATTACAGTGAAAGGTTTGTAACTCACTTTGGCCACAATTAAAAAAATTCACTTACAATTTTAGGAGTAATTAGTGAGAAAGCAGATGAATAAATGAGCATGCAGGACCTGTAGAAATATATGCATTCTTCTCACTTTTATAAAAGAAATGTCTTACAAAATGTCTACAAAATGATGAAAAGCAATCTAATAAATGAGAGAAAACATAAACTTGTAAGAAATTAAAGCTATAAAGCAGTATTTCATTGAGGAAAATTTACAGAAAAAGCAATTATGTTAGGAGTTCTAGAAAATGATTTTTGATGTCTGGTCAGAGTTCCCAAGAAAAATATTTTATTTTTTTAAAAAAAAAATTTTAAGCATTGTGGTTACAGACATGTTTGTGTTTGGATTTCAGTCATAAAATGTATACCCCTCTTCACCTGTGCAATTTTCCCATCACTAATGTCCCCCATTTTCCTCCTCCCCTACCCCTTCCCTGTCTTTAGGACAGGCATTCTATTTCTCTCTCTCTCACTTACTCACTCACTCACTATCATTATCATAGTAGTTGTTAGTATATTTATTTCTCTAACTGAGGACACCACTCTTTGTGGTAAGCTTCATATTCATGAGCTAGTCCTTCCAGCACTCATCTCTTTTATTTCTAAGTATTATTATCATTATCTAGCTTTTATTTTCTTAAATCCCAAAGATAAGTGAGACTATTATATGTCTATCTCTTTTCCTTTGGCTCATTTCACTCAGCATAATAGTCTCCATGTTCATCTCTATATAGGCAAATTTCATGACTTCATTTTTCCTAACAGCTGCATAGTTTTCCATTGTATAGATGTACCACAGTTTCTTAAGCCACTCATCTGTTCTCAGGCATCTGGGTTGTTTCCAGATTCTGGCTATAGTAAATAGAACTTCAATGAACATAAAAGTCCAGAGGGCATTTTTGTATTGCATTTTTGCGTTCTTAGGATATATCTCTAGTAGTGGTATTGCTGAAACATATGGGAGCTCAATTTCCAGGATTTTTTTCTAGAAATATCCATATTGTTTTCCAGAAAGACTGGAATAGATGGCATTTCCACCAGCAGTTAATTAAAATACCTTTATTCCCACATCCAAGCCAGCATTTGTTCTTGTTCATTGTGATGTGTGCTAGTCTCTGTGGCATAAGATGATATCCCATTGTTGATTTGATCTTAATTTCCCTGATTATCAGTGATATAGAGCATGCTTTCTTGTGCCTTTTGGTAATTTGTATTTATTCTTTCAGGAAATGTCTGTTCATTTTCCAAGAAGAATATTTTCAATACAATGTCTTGAAACACAACAGTGTCAGACAATCTTAGGATAAAGTGAAGACAAAGCATTCTTTATATATAAGTAAAACATATGCCAAAGTTATCTCAGAACAGTTATATAAGAAAACCAAACACTAAAATGCTAGATGATTTATAGCAAATTATAGACAATAATAAAAGAAAATATTTTTGGTGTGGAACAATTTCAGCACAGCGAAATAGCGACAGCCTGATTTAGCTGTCTATTTAGCCTGACTGGCTATTACACAATAATAATGTTGTAAAATTTGTATAACTAACCTATAAGTCATGGGTCCTCAAACTTTTTAAACAGGGGCCCAGTTCACTGTCCCTCAGACCATTGGAGGGTCAGACTATAGTAAAAACAAAAATTACGAACAAATTCCTATGCACACTGCATACATCTTATTTTGATGTGAAGAAACAAAACGGGAACAAATACAATATGTGGCCCACGGGCCGTAGTTTGAGGACCACTGCTATAAGTAAACATTAGGGATTATCATGAATTATAATAGACTTTTACACATTTTAGCCTCCATGAAATTGATATAGTTGTCAAATAATTAATGAAGCATCATTGGCAACATGAAGTTTTTTATTTATTGAGTACAAAACAATAGTATGCCTTAAAATTAGGCATGTTAGACTAAAGTATGACAACCAGTGACAGCACCACCATCCTATCCACTTACCAGCTATTCCTCTAAGCAGCCAACTAGTTATGATCAGAGCAGTTATTCTCAGCAGAACACCTACAGGCAAATGAGCAGCTATGGGCAGCAGAGTAGCTATGGGTAGCAGCTATGGGAAACAGCCCCCACTAGTTAGTACCCCAAAACTGAATCCTACAGCCAAGCTCCAAGTCGAAATAGCCAAAAGGGCAGCAGCTATGGACAGCAGAGTTCATTCCAACAAAACCACTCCAATAGCATGGGTGTTTATGGGCAGGAGTCTGGAGAATTTTCTGTAACAGGAGAGAACTGGAGCATCATTATCAAGTGGCCCTGATAACCGGGCCAGGGTAAGAGGGGAATTTGATCATGGAGGCATGAGCAGAGGTGGATGGGGAGGAGGACGGAATGGAATGGATGCTGGAGAGCGAGGTGGCTTCAATACCCCTGGTGGACCCATGAATGAAGGATGAGATCTTGATCTAGGCCCACCTATAGATTCTGATGAAAACTATGACAACAGTGTGATTTAAGTGGAAGGATTAGATGATAATGTGTCTTTGAATGATCTGGCAAAATTATTTAAGTAGTGTGGAGTTGTTAAAATGAAAAAAAAAATGGACAACCCATGATTCATATCTACTTGAGCAAACAAATGAACAAACAAAAAAACCCAGGAAAACCCAAAGGTGTCATATGGGTCATACAAGACTCACCAACTGCCAAGGAAGCCATGGAATTGTTTGATGGGAAAGATTTTCAAGGAAGCAAACTTAAAGTTTCTCTTTCTCGGAAGAAGCTTCTAATGATCAACATGCTAGGTGGTATGTCATCCAGTGAGAGCAGAGGGATGCCATCACCACTGTGTGGAGGTCCAGGGGACCCAGGAGTACCAGGGGGAAACCCATGGGTCAAATGGGAGGCAGAGGATGATATAGAGGAGGCTTCCCTCTAAGAGGATCTGAGATACCAGGTGGAATCCATCAGGAGAAGGAAATCTCCTACACCCAGATGGAGACTGGCAGTGTCCCAATCTGGGATATGGAAACTAGAACTTTGCCTGGACAACAGACTGCAATCAGTGTAAAGCCCCAAAGCCTGAAGATTTATTCCTGCCACTCTTTCTATTCAGGGTGTGACTATGGCAGATGTGGCCCTGGTGGCATGGGGGGAGGCAGAGGTGACCTCATGAACCACAATTGTCTGGAGGAAGTCATGGAGGAGACAGAGTTGGCTTCCATGCTGGCCAGGGCACGGAATGAGGTGGCTTTGGTGGAGGCAGATGAGGTGGCCCTGGAGGACCCCACGGGCTTGATGAAACAGATAGGAGGAAGAAGAGGCAGATGTGCAGGACCTGGAGAAATGGATAAAGGCGGGCACCATTAGGAACACAGGGACCTGCCCTTCTAGATGCAGAGAACCCAAAGAGTTTTATTGACTACCAGATTTATTTTTTATTTTTATTTTAGTCATATTTATTTATTTATTTATTTGGTTTTTGGGCCACACCTGGTGATGTTTAGGGGTTACTCCTTGATATATGCTCAGAAATCACTTCTGGGGGATCATATGGGACGCCAAGTGATCAAACCACAGTTTATCCCACCTAGGTCAGCTGGCATGCAAGGCAGACACCTTACTGCTGTGTCATCACTTGGGCCTCCAGATTTATTTTCTAAATCAGAAAATGTTTTAAATTTAAAATTACATATTGATAATGTTGGCTACAACATTATTATTACTCCTTGTCTGTACTTTAGTATTTTTCACCATTTGTGAAGAAACATTAAAACAAGTTAAATGGTAAAAAAAAAAAGAAAGAAAGAAAGAAAGAAAGAAAGAAACTAAAACTCATTTATTATACAAGTTATCAACTCTACTCCTATCCATCCAGGAAATAAAACCACTAAGTTGAAGATAAAGAAGGAATGATTGTATATACACACTTGTACATGTATGCATACATTGGAATACTAGTCAACTGTAAAGAGAAAGTCAAGATTAAATATTAACTTTTGTGATAACATGGGTGTAGAGGAAGGTTTTTAATGCCGAGAAAAATGAGTTAGGAGGAGAAAGACAAATATTAATGATCAAAACATGTGGGATATAAAGAATAAGGCAGGAAAACAAACAAAAGCTATTCAAAAATAACTCATAGATTTTTACTGAGTATCATTACCAGAAGGACTAACTCATGAAAGAAGTCCAATAGACATGATGAAGGAATAGAGGCACTGTAGTGATGAGTAGAGCATGACAATATATTTTTGGACAGCATGTTTTGTATGCACAAACACTCTTGTAATACATATGACTATGTACATCCAGCTTTGGAGAAATTTATAGAAATTCTATTTGATTTGAGGGCTTACAGATTTCACTGGCTCTGAACTTTTTCAAACATTGTAGTGTCCATTTAATGTATGTTGGGTTTTTTTTTTTTGAAAACCTGTTATGGTCTATAATTTCTAGAGAATTCAAAATAATTCTCTGCAAATGAAACATGCGTATACAGCTCTACTCTGAACTGAATCATTGTTGGGCATCTCAATTTTCCCTGGAGGAAGCCAACACATCTTGCCAAAGTGTTCAATCAGCAACTGAAAGTAGCTTTTCATCCCAGAGGACAATCTCAATTCAATCTGTTAGCATGTGACAGGGATGATTTCTTGAAAGATCATGATTAGTTATCTTATTGTTCTGGGTATTGTGAAATCTGCATTTATATTAAGTCAGCTAAACCAGGATTCAAGCAGCTGGAATGAACAATCACTCTTTCTAAACTGCTTTGCAGCATGTTGTTTTTTATCTTACCAGAGAAGTTTCCCTTTGTAAGAACTGATTAAATGCCCCTAAAACATCATTTATTATTGCATACCACGTACTCCTTGAAAGACTTCCTGGCTTAGTTACTATCCTGTTTAATAGGAAGAACTAATAAAAACCTTGAAGAAAATTATTCTGCTTCAGAATATGGCCCTCAGGTAGTAGTGAGATATGGCCCTCAGGTAATAGTGAGACATATTGAGTCCTATTTCCATATGGGTGGCATGAATCTAAAAAAAACAAATTTTCAGCCTTAGAAATGAAATATCATTGGTATATGTGATTTTCAATCTTACTCCTGGATTCATTTAGTCTCTTTATTTTTAGTTTAATAATACTTCATTTTATCTTATGTTTTCTTATGTATCTCTGATATTTTGTAACAACAATGGATGATTGATTTACTTAAAGAACTATCACACCAAACTCATAATATATATCCTTATACCAATCATAGATAAGAAAATATAACTGGGAACTTTGTCAGTCAAACCCTTACTTTCTGATTCCTAACTTGATTTGCTTAGTTTCTCTTTTTAAGGTAGTCTCTGTAAAGTCATTAGGGGAAAAGCTGTTTCCCAGAGATTGCAGAAAACTATAAATTAAGTGAATGCTGTATTGTAAAGGTAATTTGTTCAAACCTCTAAAGCTGTTGAAAGAATTTAACCTGAATGACTTCAACGAGATCAATAGAATTAACAAGGACAGATGTCCCCAAATAGCTTGAGTAAGCTGTGCTGTTTCTCCTTGTTGATGGCCAGGGAAAAGTACAAAGGCTTTTGTGCTTCTCTGAACTCATTGGTCACTCTGGGCTCTTTCTTTTTGCTCCATGCTAGAAGACACTCTGGGTCTGACACGGGGCTATCTGTAGTGATGTAGAGGAGGGGGGAGAGGGATCAGAGCATTAATGTCCACAAACACACCTGCCCTTGCTTCTCATAGATAAGAATGAGATATAATATATATATATATATATATATATATATATGAATTTTGAGGATAACCTATACCTACTATTATCCTCAAGTGCCCACTGAAACATTTGCTTGTGATCAGACTTTTTCACCCCTTACCTCTCTATGACTGTAACTGTAATCTATGAAGCTTTTCCCACACAAGTGGGGAAAGTGCTCTGCTTCTTCCACTCTCTGACTCCAGGATGAGTCCAGTACCTAGCAGGTAGGCATTACTCTTTAGGCATAGCTCTTCCTCTTATCCTGTCCTGAATTAGACCTGAACAACTTTCACTAATATCAGAGTGACCAATAGGTTCAGAGAAGCACTAAGTGGTTTCTAAGGGCCAGGTCATGTTAGTTTCCATTCCCTCTCTTGGCTTTTGCTCACACATTGAAGCTGATAAAAGTTCCAACATGATTTGTCAAACACCTCTCTCCTCCAGGCCTAGGACCTGGGGGATTTTGAAAGAAAACAGGCTCCATGTGCTTCCAATTGGGCTCCATTTAGCTCATCATGTTGTTGTTCTGTTAGAGCTAGGGGATATGTGGGACACCCTGGAACTGGTTCATGGATCTGCTGAAAGATGTTTTTCTTAGAAGCAGGAAGTTATGTCTTGCCAAGAAGAAATGAAAATAAAGCCCCCAAGGGTTCACTTCAGGTTTGCTGAGAGCTGTGCTGAGTTGTGATGGTGCAATGAGCCCTGCCAGGGAGGAAGTTAAAACAGAGCTCTATCTGAAGTTCTCAAGATATGCAGGAGACTCAGGCTCTCTCAGGGTGAAGAGACAATTCTCCCTAGGCCCAGGTTCTGCACTTTGGCCCCTTCTTTCCATCACAAAGTGACAGATCACTTTGTTTCTTTGCTACTCATTTCCTTCTCCAAGGATTCATGTGGGCAGGCTAACCTGGAGCTCCAATCTGACTCCAATCTGATGAATGTAGACTTAGACAAATCATTTTCTTCTTTGAGCAGCAGTTCTTCACGCAAACTCAAGGCTGATCTTTCCACTGCCCACACTTCCTTACACTCCTCAACCTTAACTCCCTTGCCTCTAGAGGCCAAGTTCAGACAAGGCTGTTTATTTGAAGTAATTCATTGGGTGAGTGGAACTGAGCAAACAAATAGCCCTCAACTGCGAAGAGCTGCCCAAAAGGCCTTGGCGCTAGGAAAGGAGAAATTCTCCACAGACTGTGCTGGCTAACTTCTCCCAGGGCAGGCCCCTCAGACCTGGGGCAAGAACGCCAAGGCCTCTGCCAGAAAGGACTAAGAGAATAATTGTTTTTCATGACCTTTGGAGAAAACTTCTTGGCAAACAGTATAATATTTATTTCTAATTTTTTATTCATTCAGTATTAATAGCTTTCCATTTGCTCAACAGCAAAAAAAAAAGGGGGGGGGACTAAAGCTTTAACTTGAAGCCCAAAGGAGTTCTGCCATTTACTGATTTAGCAATCTTGGAGAAAATATGTAAAAGTCTCTTTTCTTAATGTAGAAGGAAGATAAATATCTCAACCTTATTGAGTGCTGATGTAGATTAAACAGTATCAGGATTCCCCTTGAAAATATAGTCATTGAATCCCTTGTCCATAGTAGGTTTGATAATTCAATATCATGCATGTGGTGGTTGTCCGTGGTTCTAGCTGCAGGTGGGCAGTGCCTGCATTAGATTGTTATGTTTTCAGACTTTGGAAAGAATTCCCTGCTCTCTCAAAGATAGATGGGATAACTAAGAAAGGTGTTGTATTTACCTATTATAAAATAAGATATTTTTCTCTATCCCATTTTGAAAGGGTACCTGAGCTACAAAGATAGATGTGTGACATCTGTGAAGGACAAAGGGGCCAATGATGGCTGGTGTCCTTGGCCACCTTCCTGCCAGCTGGAAAACTGAGGTAAGCAAGATATCTGGAGCTAGGACTCAAATAATTATATAAAAATGATTTGATCAGTCTCATAAATTGGAGGGGGGAATGGATGGTACCAAGACCAGACAGTTGTATTTGGTGGAAATAAAAAATTATCAGACCTGAATACCAAATCCAAAGTCAACGACAACAGAATCGTTACCCAGTCTACAACAAGCTGTACAAGGGGACAACAGTTGTATTAGCATTGGAGGGGGGGACGGTAAAGAGGGAGATGTGGGATGCATGCTAGGAACAGGGGTGGAGGGAGGACAACACTGGTGGTGGGAATGCCCCTCATTCATTATCACTATGTGCTTTAAATATTACTGTGAATGATTTGTAATTCACTTTGATCATAATAAAAATATTTTTTAAAAATAAAGAAATATGGTAATCTGAAAAAAATGATATTTTACTGGATCGGGAGAATATATCACCCAAGTTATACCTGATGGTACTTTGAAGTCATTTGAAGTTACTTCTGTCTCTGGGATATAGAATTTTTAACTGGGATAAAAGAGGATTATGGATTTCAACGCAATCCAAGAAAGGAACCTTCAAGAAGAATTATTTGACTCTAAAATTCGTTACTTCAAAAGTTGGTTAGAATCTTAAGCCTGAGGATTTTTATATAAAAGCCCCAATGGCTATATTTTAAGAATATCGTATTGATTAGTCATGAACCATTAAAGATTGGCTTAAGCTCTGAAATGTGGTGCATGCATGATTGATGATATGTGAACTGACTTTACAGCATACACAGACAAAATTTAAAAAACTGTTGGTTCAGTTAAATTTTATGTATTTTTGTGGTTATTCTCTATGACAAGTGATACCCATTTTTCATTAATGGAGTAGCTAAATTTTACTTTTAAATAAACATACAAAATACAGTACCACTTATAATGGCTCAAAAATAAAAATAACTAGGTACAAATCTAACAAAAATACTTACAGAATTTATATGTTGAAATATATAAAGCACTGATGAAACAGATCAAAGGACATCCAAATATAGGGAGAGACATTTCAAATTGCAGATTCAACATAATAAATATGCTGATTTTCTCAAGGTAATGCATAGATGGAATGAAATTATATCAAAATTACAGCACAGGTTTTTGTAGCTATAGACAATTTTTTCTAAAATATAAATTGAAAGAGAGGTATATAATAACTAAATGTTAAAAGAAATAATAAATTGGGAAGCATCAGCCTTATGTTAAGAATCACTTTGTTCCTAAACAATCAGTTGTGCCAAATTGGTATGGGATTAGACACAAAGATACATCTGTTGGGCAAAATGAAGATATAAGAAACAGATTCATATAAATATGTGCACAGAATTTTTTATTTTATTAAGGCTAATGTGAATTACATACATGTCTGTCACAGTTATATTAAGGTACATAGTGACAGTGAATTAGGACAATTCCCACCACCAGTGATGATCTCCTTCTGGCACTGTTGCCAGCACTCATACCATACCTCCACCTTTAAACTTTTGGACTGCTAGTGTAACAGGTCCCTATTGTGTTTAGCCTGTTGTTCAGTTTGGGTTTCTTGATTATATTGTCATTAGCTTTGAGTTAGGTATTTAAGTCTGTTCATTTTTTTTTATTTCCACTCAATGCTCATAAGACAGCTTTGGAACCACTACTTTTTTTCTCAGTTTGTAGGAGGACATAAAAATTTGAGACAGAACAAGATGATTCATGTTCTATGGTTCTGATTTTTAAAAAAAAAAAAGGAAAGCGGTGGGAGTCTCTGTCTAGAAGCTATAAATATGAATTTAAATAAAAAAGCCAGGGCTGGTTATGATAAGGTTTTTGTTTGGTTTTTTTTTTTAACATAGCACATCAAGTATTGGGGAAATTAGAAAGGAAAGTCACTTGGCCTGAGAGATACAGGCTGTCTCCACCATGGAAGCACACTGTCATGAGCGTGACTACAGGCTCTGGACCTGTTCACTGCCGAACACCAAAGTCTTTCTTTATGGTGCCAGGAAATGTTTTGCTCAGTTGTGGTTGTCAAAGTCAGTAATTTGAGATCTTGGTTTTTTTCACAGATCCTAGAATGAAGTCTAGGGTAGTTTTTCTTTATGTTTCCATAAGCTCTGCTCAGTCACAATTGTTGTAGTCATTCTTCTATATTTAGCAATCATGGTTTTTGCACAGAGCAAAGGATGGAGTGTCTTCTGATATCATCTCACCGTAAGGTAATGAGGTAGGGTGACCTGCCCTTAAATAAACTTGTTGCTGTCTCCTTGTCGACAGGATGTCATATGAACCTACTCTAGGCAAGTTGGTACCAGAGCAGTATTAGGGACTACCCTGGTGGGGAGTTTACTTCCTGGTGCTGCTACAGGAAACTGTGCCAGTTCTACAGTTGGAATCTTGGGCTTGGGGTTGGATGTCAATGTTTGATCACATGAGGTCTAAGTTGACATGTGTTCAGGGTGAAAGGTGCACCTGTATTATAAAAGGTATGGATTCTTATCCCTAAGAGATAAGAACTTGTTTCTATACATAAGATTTTCCCATTTTAGTGTGCCTATGCAAAAAAGGAAAAGAAGCCATATTATATTGTTGGTGCATTTGAGGGTAAAAATGACAAGCTATACAATCCCTGTTGTGCACAGGATTTTTGACTAATGTACCAAAAAGAAACTTTAAAAGAGAAACGATGATCTTTTCAACCAATGGTGTTAGAGTAATTGAGCTTTTATAGAAAAAAATGAGGAACCTTAACCTAAATATGGGTAAACTTAATGCAAAAATTAACTTTCAGGCACAAACAAATTTACTTCATATTGTTTGTTATAGTACAAAGGCAAATAAAATGATCAAAACTTAGATCAACAAGGGTCAATTTGAAATGACTGCTATATTTTCTCATGGTATTAATAAAGTCATTGTCTAAGGGTTTACTGGGCTGTGGTTGGTGCTAGTTGAACCATCTGTGTACCAGTTAAAACTCACTGTGCTTGATAGATTACTACATAATTTTCCTAATAGATTTCCTATGATATCACTGAACTGATAATACTATATGAGATAGCATGTGGCCACTTGTGGTCATGCAGTCCAGAATTTACAAATTAGGTAGATTGGTAGTTTGATGAGGCTAATTTATGGAGCTGGGCCATTTCTGTCAGTGAGTAAAGGGGATGGTACTGGACACTTACATGCCAAAAGCGAATGATACATTGTGCTTTTGATACCCAAATAAAAGGTTTTAGCCTAAGCAAAGTTTTTTGAGATTTTCTTGTGATTATAAGCTGTGCCCACAATTTAATCCTGGCTCTGTGCACAAGGTTCACTCTTAGTAGTATTGAGAGGAATATATAGAGTACTGGACATCAAACTGGATTTAGTTGCATTTAACCTGAAGGCCACAGAAGCTAGCAAGGCTTCTGAAGGATCAATTGACTGCTGCTTCTTTTTAGTCTTCTTACTAAATGAGAAGTTTGAATCTAACCTTGCAGCCTGAACTAGCATGTGCCTAGAGAGCTCTGAGCATCACAGTCTATGCTAAAAGCTTCATCTGCACCCAACCTGATTGGCCCATTTTCTGTTGGTTTCTCTTCTAGAACATATAAGCAATTATTGAAAAATCTTCTGTTCACAAGGAAGGCCTAGAGACTGGTATTGCATGAGAAATGCCACAATACACAGACAATATGGAAATTCAGGACATCAGTGATTTTATTTCCAACTCGGGTACCTGAGCATGATTCTCATTGTTTCCATCATGTAAATCACACTCGCTAGCCCTCCTAGTGGCAATGACTTCGCCTTTTTGAAAGCCCATTAAGCTTCACTGACTCTAGTGGTGGCTTTCAAATTCCAACCTTTCCAAATATCTAAATGATCTTGAGATCCTAACTTTAAATTTCACCACATCAGCCAGGGCTGTGTAGTCTATTAATTATTGACATATGCAATGGCATGGCAAACTGCTCTTTTTGTAATTTATTCATAATCTAAGAAACAGATTTTGCAATGTTCTATTGACAGCAATTTAAGAAACTGTGGATGAAGGTCCTGGAAGGTTTTTAATTGTGCTTGCCAACTTCTTGTGGGTACCAAAATGTGATCTATGGATAAAAAAGAGACTTTATTAACTCAGACCTCTAACAGACAGCATCTTCTAGCTAGTGAGATTCAGAGAGAACTTAGCTAATATGGAACATATTGTTTTGTCAGAACCTGAAACTTGACAGTTCTTCCAGCCTCAGATTAATCTTGATTTACTCAAGTATCCACATGAAGGTTATTTTCTTGATGCAGCCTTGAGCAGTTGGCTATTGTTTTATTGATATAAAATGCTTTGTTGAAGTGAAAGGATGTGCCTCAGAAGAAAGGTGCTAAAAAGCAAATGAAGGCAGGAGCTGCTTATGAGTTTTCACCCTGGACAGCGGGGCTGCACATGGGACATCTCTGAATCTTTGGCACCAGATCAGTATGGCCTGATCTATGGGAAATATTTCCAAGTTGTAGTTTGGAGAGAGCACATACAACAGCAGGATGAAAAGTTTCTGTGTTGGACCAGCTACATAGACACGAAGATGCCACAATACAGATTTTAATCTGTTAGTGTGGATCAATGCCTAGTACCAGATTGACTAGGCCATGCCTTCTAAATGGTAGATTGATGCTTTTATAGATGTGGAACAAAGATTTCTGGCAGCATTCTCATTATTATTTTCTGAAAATAAGTGTAAAATATACCTCAAACCCCTGCCCAGGAGCATTGCCTTCAGGAAGCCCTCCTAGCTCTCCAGACTGCCACACTGTACACATCAGGTGGTAAGAGAGGTACCTTCCTCCCAAATAGAAGTACTTGCAGGCTATCTTACCTTTAATCCTTCTGAATATCCACTGCCTGATTCTGGTTCTGGCAAATAAATAGACATTGATTAAGTTTACATTCGATTTCTAAATTGCCCATTTTGACATAGATTATTTTTTATTTCAAAATAATAGAGTTGGATTCTGACTTTTATTTAAATAAAGTCCCATTGCTTCTAACTTTTAGATTTAAAAATTACCACATGATTTTTCCCTCCCTTCCTGTTCAATGGGCGTTCTTTATTGTGAATAAATGGAATAATTAGTTTTGAAACCCCAAAGAGGTTGATCTACCCCACAATTCATCCTACAAGACCACCATGCTGCTTTCTTTTGAGTAGTGCTGCTTTATACAATTTGGGCAACACCTATCTGATTACTAAAAAACATTAGGTCTGGTTTTCTGGGTGTAGGGTAACACTTAGTCAGAAATAGGAAAAGGGCTTCTAGAAACTCTCATTTACTCCACTGGGTGGATCTACGCCCTAGGAGCCTGAACATAAAGAATCAGGTAGGCATTGTTTCATAGTGAGCACAAAATCAGGAACAACCCCAAAGCACCACCAAGTGTGGCCCTAAAACAAACAAACCAAAAAAGATGTAGAAAAATTCTAATACCTGGAGACTGATGTTGTACTACATAATAGCAGCTATTTCAAAGGAAATCTAGAAAGATTTAAATAATTCCTTAAAATTAATATTTAAATAATTCCTTAAAACTAATGATTAAACAAATCAATATAAAAATCTATGGAACACAACAGAAGTAATTAGGGAGAAACTCATAGTTCTACAAATATATATATATGTATATACATATACATATATGTGTGGAAAGAAGAAAAAGATATAATCAGAAACCTAAGTGCACTTATTAAATATATGAAGAATAAACAAGAGAGGAATCCAAATACTAGTAGAAGAAAAGAAATTTAAAAAGAGCAGAAATTAATGATATAGAAACCAAGAAAACAATATTAAGAACCAATAATAATTGGAGGGTTTTTTTAAGGAATAAACAAAATATACAATCCATTGGAAGATTCACAAGAGGGAATAAAAGAAAATCTAAATAAATAGAATCAAAAATTAAAGAGAAATTATAATGGGACCCCAGAAATCTAAGACCTCGTGAGAGTTTACTATGAACAACTTTATCTGTTAAGTTAGAGAACCTAAAAGACATGGTCAGATTTCTGGAAACATATAATCTCCCAAAACTGAATGAAGAGGAAGTAGATAGGCTAAATTTCCATTCACAAGTAAGGAAATTAAAGCAGTAATAAAAACTCTCCCCACCAAACAGGGTCTGAGGGGTTTCAGTAGCATTGGTGGTGTTGATAAAAGCTAGAATTAAATATTCAAGCCAGAGTCAACAACAAATCATGAAAACCAAATTACAACAACCAAACTTAAAATGGAGCTTGCTATTATTTCAGATTGGGGTTGTAAAGAGATGGACTCTGGGAACATTATTGAGTACTGGTAGTGGGATTGGTGCTGAAACATAGTGTGTCTAAAACTCAGCTATAAATATCTTTGTAAATCACAATGCTTTAAATATAAAAAAATGAAGTTGGAGAAAAAGAAAAATAATTAATGCTTAGAAATGATATGTTGGGCCTGAGCGATAGCATAGCGGTAGTGTGTTTGCCTTGCACAACAGTCCACCCAGGTTCAATTCCCAGCATCCCATATGGTTCTCAGAGCCTGTCAGGGGCGATTTCTGAGCACAAAGTCAGAAGTAACCCTGCGTGCTTCTGGGTTTGACCCAAACAAACAAACAAACAAACAAACAAACGAAAATCAGAAATTATATATTTTAAGCTTACATATGAACAAATAGAGGTACATTAACTGATGGTGGGGGTTGTGTAGGGAAATAGATGATGACCAAAACAAATTTGATGGATGAAAAGTCAGGCCAATGACATGAAATGAGGAGCATGTATAATCTCAAAAGCGAAGATCCACAGAACAAAAACAAGTACATACATAACATAAATATTTGGAAGAGAAATAAATTATATGAAGGGTCATTAAGAATCTCCAACATTCATCTAAAACAATATACATGTAAAATAAGTTGCAAAAATTAAGAAGTGGACGGGTAACAATGTTTGGAGCAGTAACTGATGAGAATTTTCGAGAGTAGGACCTTGGTATTTATTAAGCAAGCATAAATAAATCTGCGTAAATATTTTAATTTTATTTTTTTATTTTTATTTATTTATTTATTTATTTTGGTTTTTGGGCCACACCTAGTGACGCTCAGGGGTTACTCCTGGCTATGCACTCAGAAGTCACTCCTGGCAGGCACGGGGGACCATATGGGGAACCGGGGGATCAAACCGCGGTCCGTCCTAGGTTAGCGCAGGCAAGGCAGGCACCTTACGTCCGGCGCCACCGCCCGGCCCCCAATATTTTAATTTTAATTATAAATATTATAACAAATAAATTATGCATAAAAGCATAAATAAATCTGCACCTGAATAGAAATTGTAACAACAACCATCAATGATAAAGGTGATTTCTTAGTTCCAAGAGGAGATTGTCTCCAAGAGTAACTAGAAACTATAATCTAATAGGGGTGAGAAGATAATGGAGAGCTATCTTCAGGGGAGTTATCAGCCCAGAATTCAATATTGAATAACAAGATTAATTAAGGCCAGATAAATTATGTATTGTATCAATTGTGCCACATAGCCATATTAATTTTGTACCATATTAACTGAAAGATTTGGAAGAAAAACATTTCCTATATGCAACTATGTTAACTTATAATTCACTTAATACCACTGAAAAATTACTGAAAGAGAAATTTTATCAAGTAGATCAATAAATTCAAAGAAGAGTTTGATATAGGAAAAAATGGTAATCTAATCATTGCTAAACAATGTTGATGTGTTTAATAAATTACTGGGAAAAATAAACATGGAACTAAAAGATAAAAGTTTATTAGGCAAAGGTTTTGGAGGACATTATAAGAATGCTAAAAGCAATGCCTAATTGAGATGAAGATAGATTCTGAGTAATTTTAGACATTATTATTAATATATGAGTGCATTATTTTTTGTGTTGGACAATGCTTAAAGTAATTCCAGCAATGCTCAGTTGTTACTTCTGTGTCTCCACCCAGAAATAACTCTTGGTAGTGTTTGGGGTATTATTTGGGATGCTGAGGATTTAACCTGGGTAAGTGCATGCAAGACAAGAGCCACACCGACAGCTCTGGCCCTAAGTGCAGTTTTTAAGGTAAAAATACTAAAGGACACTCCTCAATAGGAACAGAAACTTTTACTTATAAAACAGTTAGGGACAATAAAGGAAACAAGAAAACATTATTAGTTCAGTAAAAGCAACAAATGAAGAAAATGTAGAAATACAAACGTATTTTTAAAAACACAACATTTAATAACAAATAAATAAAAATAATTAATGTGATTGAATTGCACTCCATAATGGAATTTCTCCAACTAGAAAACAATCCAAAAAAAAAAAA